>JAXQQM020073175.1:0-95467 GCA_034641835.2 Pinus albicaulis | reverse complement strand
AAATTAAAACCTCTCATGCATCCATGTAAGCCTATTTGTTTCTATTATGGTCCATAAAAAGATGTAATGCACATTTTATACATTGAACGTCATTAGTACAATTGTTGGGAGAAATACTGAGAGGGGGGTGAATCAATATTTAAAAATCACACAGAATTTTACTTTTCTTTACTGAATTCTATACACGACTGTACTTAAGCCAATTAGTGTATGTATGCGACTCTCATTTAGGAAACTAGTGTACCCCCAATGAACTTATAATTCAGATAAATTTTCAGTAACTTTACTTAGACTAGTGCATTAATGATTCATCAGACATTTGGTAAGCAGTAAACATGTGCAGTAAGAACATAATAAATAATCACACATGAACATGGGGATTTAAGGTGGAAACCCAATGTGGGAGAAAACCACTGCTACTGTCGTCTTTGTCTTCAATATTTATTATATAGAAAACTATTTACAATCTTGTATTGGCGCAGACTCATACCAACACGCAGGCACCCACCTGCAAAAGGCTGATACCTTCACTCATTCTCTAGCTGCTACTGGAAGGCAGCTCCAACCCCCTGATATCATTTAATAACCACCACTGGAAGGGAGCTTCGACCCCCTGTTCTCGTTTACCAGCCACTACTGGAAGGGGGATACAACCCCATGATCTGATCACTAGCTCCTATTGGCAGGAAGCTTCGACTTCCTCACTGAAGGCTCCAACCCTGAGCACCACCATGGACCATGTTTCATAATTTTCACACTAGATCCACCAGCTTCAATACATCACAACTTGTAGGCCTCTTTTCATCAGATTTTCAGACTCGACCCACTGCACTCATTTAAGCCCAATACCATACATCAAATTGAAACATATAAATATACCAAATCATTCAATGAATCATCAATCAACCAACCAATAACTGATCTTTAATCACAATCAACTACCACCATAATCAATACTCAAACAACCCAGATCTATATGAAGACATAATTGACAGACATCAGAAACACTGCAAAACTGATCAAACATTTTCTTCAGCATTTTTCAGCAAAACCTTGGCTTGCATATGCACCTTCCAGAATACTTATCCGCATATGTACACGCTTATCCCAAAACCAACTTGCGTACATATCTCAAAATATTACTGAAGATATACGTGACTATGTAGAACAAAACCCGCGTGTATATGTGCCTTCATTATGTCAAACCTACGTACAAATCTATAAATAATTTAAGATTGTGCAATACTTCAGAAATTTAAACTTACTCAAATCATACCCTTCACTGCAACAAACATGCACCAGACCATAGATCTAAACAACCCATAAACAGACCATGCAAATACATAGTCATTTCAGGTCTAAAGATCCTGATCTATCATTGTATTCATGGGTGCATCAAAATTTCAGATCTATCACTCAACTATATCTCATACCATACAAATACACTTCAGATTGAAGTCTTCATTCATTACCCTCACTGATGCACACTTAGCACTTTGATCTTTACCTCCTTATATAGTTTGAGCCTTAACCAATAACATGAGCCAAAACCATACTAGTGCCGGTGGTAATCTTTGACAGGATCAAACGAGATCAAATAGTCGTTACTACGCTCAAAATTGTGGGCTAATACCATGGTAAAGACCCTTGGTATTAATAAAATAGTGCGTCAGCATGTATGCGACTTTGCTTCTTCATATCCGCGTGTGTGCGTGACTTTGCTTCACCGAACCTGTGTATACACAACTTCGCTTCATAAAACCTGCGTATATTTCTTCGTATACGTGATTTCGCTTCATCAAACCTACACATATTTCTTCAAACTTTACTTTCATAATTCTTCTGACCTGAAACCTCTGTCTCATCATTTCGTCATTTTGTTCCATCACTCTGTCACCTCTGAACTAATTTGTGCACTATGTAACAAGTGGGTTTCCATCAAGGAAAACACATGCAACATAATGCCAACAACAATATCAATGATATTAGTAAGCACATTTTTTCAATTGGTTTGTTGAAAATACATTATACCAAATAATGATCACCATCGTTGATCCATGATTGTGGATGGAAGATGTCATGTTCCAATTGGCAGGGTGAAGAGATTGTCCATTTTCATCTACTAAATGTTTGTGATATGCTACTCCTGATAGGAGCTTCCAACGTTTTTGAAATGAAGGAATATTTCCTACTTTTGAACTCGATTCTGAATCAAGATCCTACAAATTTGGATACATTTTTATTCAACTTGACAGGGATTAAAAAAAATAAAATCAATTAGATAATCAGAATATAAATAAAATATGAACTTACTAGAGATGGAAAGGGAGAACTCTGTGAAGGAATATGATCAACAATATGGAATGAGCTGGAATTTGAAGAATTAGTCATTTGATATTATTGAGATTTTGTCCCTGCATTTGAGAAAAAATAGAAATAAAATTTTGTGTGCATATATAAAATTAATCTCGAGAACCATATAACCACAATTTGAATTTCTATATAGTTTTCAAACCATTTTTCAAGAATTAGGCGACTTTAAGTGGAAAATGTATACTATGAACTATTGTAATTCATGTGGATGCATCGTAAAAGATAATTTGAGATTAATATGTCATTTTATGTGAAATTAAAAATTTAGATAGTTTTTAAACCCAATCGGTGCACTTATCATAATAAAGTGCACTGGTGCGTTTAAAAAAATACCAGCACCAGGGCGTTCAAATAATACCCACACCAGTTTTCGGCATTCCAAAAAAAAAATGTTATCATATCGGTTCTCATCTACAAAAACATGCAAATGAGTTTAAAAAGAAAACAACATCGCTACGTACCTGTTTCTAGATTTTAGAAAATAAAAATGAATTCAACCAACTCGACACTCTTATAACAATTAGAGCATCGATGTTTTTAAATAGAAACCGCACCGTTGTGCTAAAAAAATAAATTTCAGTGCTTTAGGATTTCGAAAAGAAACAAAAATGTATCATGTTGGTGCGTTGAAAAAAATTGGTGCCCTGACAATGTCAGTGCACTTTGCTTATAAACACATTGGTGCACTTGACTATAGAACGAACTGATGTGCGGAGAAATTGAAAAAAATAATGCGATTTTTTTTCTTATTTTAAAATTAAAACCCAACAATTGATTTTTCGAAATATAATTTTATAAAGTATTTTAAATAGTAAAAAGTTATTCATTATTTCATTATTTTACCCATAATTTCAAGGGAGTGATTTGCAAGAGAGACATATCAGGAGAATTTTGCAACAAAAAAATACTTTGGAGTGGCAGAACTATTGATAAGATCAAAAGTTGAAAGGTATGGTGATTCACTCAAAAACCTGCATTGTAATTTTTTTTAATTTTGTTGTTTATTTTATTTTTTTTAACAAGAATGGTTATATTTTTATTTATGAGAATAGGTTAGGCCACAGCCTAATCAACCCATGATACATATTCTGATTTTTCAAAATTCCCTTTAAAGCAGGTTCTGCTCTTTTGTTGAGGATTCTTAAGGAATCAGAGACCAAATTGGAGCATCGTCGTTTTTTGAGAGATCTCCTTGGGCCAGATGACAACCTGCATTTGCTCTTGCATCAACTTCCTTGTTTAAGTTTCGAAGTATGTGGAAGAAGGAGCTAGAGGTGTATTTTTTTAACACTTTTCTGAGTCTCTACAAAGTCTTGTTGAGGGCAGGGTTATTGAATTGGTCTCCGGTATTCATGATTTTGATCAGTATTTCCGAATCTCCGAAGACTTGAATGTCCTTTTCTCCATGTTCATGTGTGATCTGGCAGGCTTTGAGCAGGGCTAAAATTTTTGCTTGATTATTGGAATCCAGACCAAGACCCCAACTGAAATTGATTTTTCTTTTCCCAGCCCAAGGGTAGATGACCCCCCCAGCTATAGAGATACCTAGATTACCCTTAGAGGCTCCGTAAAAAAAATTGTGGCTTTATCACGGGACTTCCACCAATTTTTAAATTCAATCTCAGAAATTCGCAACCTCCATTCAGGATTATTACAGGGTCAAGAGTAGGGTGTAAGACTGAGAGTAGACTTCAAAGGCGCATTGATCCAGTTTGTCACGTCAGAGGGGAGATTATTGTCTTTCTTGTGAGGGAGATTCGACAAGGATTCAGTAAGCAAGGCTTTCGCCTTGGCAGCAACCACCATGGAGGAGGAAGTTTTGTTATTAAAAATGACATCATTCCTGGACATCCAGATCTGCTAGCAAACGAATTTGGGGATTGCAAACTAGATAGAGGTCCACAAGGATTTGCTAGGCATCTCATGCGGAGAGTGCTCCTTCCATGCGTTGAAGAGGTGAGAAATCGGGCCAGTCGAAAGGGGCTGGACATTTAGCCCAAACAACGCGTTCACCCAATTTTTTTTTGGCAAAATCGCACTCTTGGAACAGATGTTACATAGACTCCAACGTTGCGCAGCAAAGACGGCAACGGTGAGGGCCTTCTATGCCATGTTTGAGAAAATTTTCACCAGTCAATACACGCTTGTGTATGAGAAGCCATGTGAAGTAATTCACCTTAGGGAGATCGCCGTGATCCCAAACATGTTTCCACAGAGAAAGGGAATGGAGGGGATTGCTGTGATGGAGGGAAGAAAATCCAAGCGCAGCTATGTACTGACTGGTTTTTCGCCAGCCCCATTTGTCCCGGGATCATCGATGGATAGGAGCAAGACCAACAAGCGAAGATTGGAGGATTGAGAGCTGAGGGAGGAGCCAATCAGGGGGGCGTGGAATATTCTAGGCAGTCCATTGACTAGCAACATCCCAAGATGAAATGTCAGCCAGAGAGTTTATCCCATGATTGATGAGCCACTGACGCAAGTTAGAAATTTCATGTACTGAGTTGAGAGGAGGGCGGCCCATGATACTATCTTCCTAAAGGTGGATGTGTTCTCCACTACCCCGAATTATAAAGAGAAGGTCTTTGAAGAACTCCCAGCTGCGGCAACAGAGTTTCCAAAGAGTAGTACCCTTCCAAGTTGTTCCTTCATCCATATGTAACATAGAGAGACCATGCATGTATTTTTTAATCAGAACTTGACTAACAGGATGCCAAGGATTCGAGAAGATTTTCCATAACATCTTACCTCCCAAAGCTAGATTGGCTAAACCGGGATCTCTAACTTGCAGGCCCCCATCTACAAGAGATTTTTTCACTGTGTCCCAACTAACCAGATGGTTATTTTTTTTTTTTGATTTCCCTTACCGCCTTGCCAAAGAAAGTTTCTAAGGAGCTTTGAGAGCTGGTTAGTAATTGCTTTAGGGGCCAGAAGGAAGGTAGCCTGATATAAAGGGAGAGAGGAGAGGACTGATTTCACCAGGATAAGATTTCCAGCTATGGTAAGCCATTGTCCACCCCAAAATTTAATTTTTTTCTTGATTTTGCTGAGGATCTCAGCCCAATTAAGGGAATTATTAAAAACCTGAGTCAAAAGCATGCCCAAATATTTAATTTTATCCTAGCTTGCAGAATCCACATAGCCAAGAACAAGAGCGATCTGGTTCATGGTGTTCTGGTCAATCTCCCAGCTGTAAACTACACTTTTTCTCCTATTGACAAGGGCTCCAGAGACGCTGCGAAAGCTATGAATAACCTCTTAAAAGGCCTTTTCAATCTTAATTGAAGCACCCCCCAGGAGAAGGGAGTCATCAACAAAAAATGCATGGTTGATAGGCTCGGTGTCTCTCGCAGCCTTTATTCCAGGAAGAGAGCCTTTAGTCTTCTCTGCCGCCAGCTTCCGACTGAGGAAGACAACCATAAATATATAGAGGAAGGGGGACAGAGGGCAGCCTTGTCTGATAGCCTGCGAGGCCTTGAAGAAACCGGCTGGCCTGCCATTTATCAAGGGGGAAATCCACGACTCTCCAATACAAGCACTGATTAGCCTATTGAAAGCATAGCTGAAACCAAAAGAAGAAAGAACTTGAAGAAGAAATGAATGTCGTATCCGGTCAAAGGAATTCACCATGTCAAGTTTGATGATCATCCCTTTTTCGTGGCGTTGAATGCTAGAGTGGATGGTTTCCTGCACCAAAGCCACATTGTCCAGGATGTGCCAACCTTTGACAAAGCCACCTTGGTTGGGAGAGATGAGATTTTCCAACAGAGGCTTGATCCTGTTCGCCAAGAGCTTGGAGATGATCTTATATGATGCATTGCAGAGAGAAATTGGTCTAAAACGGTCAAAAGAGACAGGGTTCGTTTCTTTGGGGATCAAAGTGAGGAAGGTTGAGTTTGTGCATCCCCCCACTTTAGCTTTCTGTTGGAATCCCTTTATCATTCTAATCAGATCAGCCTTTATAATATCCCAAATTTTTTTGTAAAAGTGAATGGAGAATCCATCCGGACCGGGGTTTTATCTGGCTCCATTGCCCAGACAACATTGTTGATTTCCTCTTCCATGAAGGGCCTTAGAAGACTGAGGTTTTCCTCCTCCTTAATCAGCCTTGGGATATGAGAGAGGAATTTTGTAGCTTCCTCCTTATTAACATCTCCGCTTTCAGTATAAATTTGCTGGTAGTGAGAGGTAGCAGCCTCACGAATTGCAGCCATTCTTTATACACAGTCTCATCCGAGGAGGTGATTTCAGCAATGTGATTTATCAAGAGGCGGGTGTGAATTTGCTTGTGAAAGAAAGCAATATTTTTATCTCTAGATTTGAGCCAAAGTTTGCAATATTTAAGCCTCAAGGATTCTTCCTCAACTCTGAAGGCCTAGAAAGAGCTTTGTTGGACAACTTGCTCTAGCTGAATTTCTGAGGGAGTGATATTCTGTTGTTCCATATTCATTTTCAGATCCAACAACCTCTTGGTGGCCTGCCTTCTTAGGTTTGTAGGAGAGCAAGAGGGGTTTTTAAGCCATTCCTTCAATGCTGATTTAGTGGCTTTGAGTTTTTGTTCCCACACATGGCTAACCGAGCCACTGAATGAGGTGGACCATGCTTTCAATATGGTCTCCTGAAACCCATCCCTTTCAATCCATAATGGGCTGAACTGGAACAGAATGGGACCCATTTTTTCCTCTTCCTCTATCTGCAGTAAGATCGGTTTATGATCAAAAATATGTTTGGGAAAATTTTTGGAGGAGATTATTTTGTTCTCAGAGAGAAGGGAGCTCTGAAGAAGAAATCTGTCCAGTCGGGCAGAGATGTGCTCACACCCAGTTCTGTTGTTTGACCATGTGTAGAGCCCATATTTTGGCTTAATATATATTAAGTCCCATTATAGGATCAACTCTTCCACAAGAGGGAGGATGGGGTCTTTGCTAATGTTGCCTCCTCTTTTCTCCTTAGGTTCGAAAACCAAATTGAGGTCTCCCGTGAGGACTATATTCTTGGGAGAGTAGGCTTCAAGGAAGTCAGCAAGATTTTGCCAACAATCCTTTTTTTCAATGTAAAGAACTGGAACATAAAGATTAAAGAGAGCGAGGGAGGTCTTACTCAAAATATGTCGGAGCTCGGTGTAGATCCAATGCTGAGTTTCAAAGGAGATGACTAGATGGAATTTATCAGCTTTCTAGAGAGTGGAAAGCCCACCACAAGTACCCCTTGAACTGACTGCTTTCCCAGCTTTTGTTGTCCATTTTTCTTTACTAATTTCTGAAAGGGAAGCCCCTTCAATTTTGGTCTCTTGTAGCATGAGGATCTCAGGGGTATCATATTTCATAAGGTTCTTCACTGCTTCTAATTTTGTGGGATTCCCCAAGCCTCCGCAGTTCCAAGAGACAATACGCATCATTTACTAGCAGAGGGGTGGCCTTTATGAGGCCTGGATCGATTTCTTCTGCCTATGGACATCTCAATCATGGAATGGCTTCCTTGCATTTTTTGCTTCTTAGCCTCTTCTTCTCTTGCCACTCTGTGTGACTTTCTCCCAACTCTTTTCAAGGGTCTTTTGAATGTTTCTTCATCCGAAGATCTAGAGGATTCAGTGGGCTTATTATTTTTCATTTCAACATAGGTCGGGGATGTGGAATCTCTTCTTGGTGATCCAGTTGGTGATGAGGTGACTTCTTGATGTATTTTATTTTTTTCTGCTGGTTTTGGCTGTTGTTCGGTCACTTCTACCTTTGGCGCAGATTGAGGTTTTTCGGGGGTGCTTAGTATGTCGAAGGGATTGGAAATTGCTTCTGTGCTTGCAGGGACAGAGGTGCCTTCCCCTTGTGCTGCCGAGGAAGGGCCAATATTCCCAGTGGGCTTATTTTTCCTTTTGTTTCTAGTACTTGGTTTATTTTTTGCGCCTTTATGCACTTGAGTCCATTGTTCCTCCTTGGAGGTTTGAGTCTCTTCCACTGTTTCTTTTTGCAATATCTAGCAAAGTGTCCATAGCCATGGAAAAAATGGCATTTGAATGGGAGTTGTTCATAATCAAGCTCTTGGATGTGAGTCCATTCAGCCACCGTGAGCTTAATAGCCTTAGGGAGGCCAACCTCCAGATCGAATTCGACATAGATTCGAGCACATGAGAACTGATCTCTTCTTTATGCTCTGTTAATATACTTCCCAAGTTTGTTGCCAATGGTTTCTAAACATTTATGGTTCCAATAGTGGAGAGGAAGGTGAGGCAAGCAAACCCAAACCGGGACAGCCGATGGGATGTCTTGAAATGGATCGAAATCCAGAGTCCATTGATTTAGGTAGAGGCCCTGAGGCCCCATGAAGTATGGGCCGTTTCGGAAGATCAGATTCCTGTCTTCAGCTGCTTCAAAAACAAAAACAAAAAAGCCCTTACCAACAAAATAACTTCTGATGCCATATCTAATAAGAGGGGTCGAGTTCCTCTGGATCCAGGCTTCCACAGTTTTTGCAAGGGCCAAAGCCCTATAAACTACCCAACGAGGCCATGTTCAGCTAGATTGAGCTCCGATTTGCAAGGATCTTCAGTCAGCAGATCCACAGTGGGAATCTCTTCCAATCGTTTCAGGAATTTTTGTTGTTGGGCGCTTGGATGCCGCTTGTTGCTATCGGCCACCAGTCTTTTGAAAGCCAAGAGATCAGGGGGAAGGGGAGGATCAGGCTCAGGACCCCCGCCTAGGACCATGGCGACGGAGTTACAGCAGGGATGCAGGGGAGATTAGGCAGCGCGCGCGGGGGAAAAATCGCATGAATTGGTAAGCTCATTGTTTACTTTACTAATAAAAATTGTACAATTTTTATTAGGGTTTAATTAAAAGAGAGATCATTTGCAAGAGAGACATACTAGAAGGAATACGAAGATGTAAAATATTTTGGATTTGCTGAAAGATCAAAATTTGAAAGGTACGATGATTCACTCGAAACCTTGGACAACAAAAATTTCAGATTTTACTCTTAAATATTTTCACAATTTCTATTAAATTTATTTACAATTCATAAAATAATAATAATAATAATAATAATAATAATAATAAAAATAATAATAAATACTATATATTTTACTAGATTTTTTTTTTTACAATCTTTTTTCTTGTTTAAATTTAACTAAAATTTAGAAAAAAAAAAAATTCAATACTTACCTTAAACCCTTGCTTCTCCCCACAAAACTTCACCTTAGGGTTTAACTTCCTTTACCACTTCACAGTTAGGGTTTTTCAATTTAGGCATTTCAGATTTAATGGGCTTGTGTACTTACTATATATAGGATGTTTTACATGTAAAGGATGGGAATCACTTATTGAATTAGATCCAAACCCTATTGATCCTCTCTGTTTTTTTTTTTTAACGGCTATATGTTATGCGGTGCATCCTTTGTAATATAACACACTAGTGCTCCCTGTGTAATAAAACACATCGGTGTATTATAACTATGTCGATTTTGTCCAGTTTTTTCATTATTGCTCTTGGTGTAATATAACGCATCAACGCACCTCTTCCAAATAGCACCATTAAATCATTGTGGTGCATTTAGACTTACAAATCACACCATCATAATTTAAAATTATTTAAAAATAATAATTTTCCATGACGGTGTTGAACAATTAAATGCCTAGTGGGTTTAATGGGATAAACACACCAGTGCATTGATTCAGATAAATTCACAAGTTACCAGAGCTTTTTTTCTAAAAATTATTTGATTTATTTGTAAAATATATTTAATGGTTTTTGTATTGAATGGTACATGTTGTATATTGATAAAAAAAATGTCTCATAAGGTGTCAAGTAACAAAAATATTGATCGACACAATGGTATCACATCAAAAAATTTAGAGAAGACAAGTTCTTTGTAAATTATTTACAAAATTAATATATTTAAACTATATGTAAGTTTAATTAATATGTATTGGTTGGTGTGTGTCATGTAGAGCCATAAAATGACCAGGGTTGATAAGATTATTTCTAATCTAAGTGCAGAAGAGCGTAAAATTCTAATAGAAAAATTGCATAGGGGTGAATCAGGTAAATGAAAGAATACTATTCAATATGAGTTTTTATTTATTTATTTTATTTAGTTTTCTTTAATAATATACTTAAGAATATTAGATAACATGTTTCAAACAATCTATTAGTTCATTAATGTTTAATGTTCTACAAGGAGCAACAACGAAGGTAAAAATCAATGTTGTTCTAAGAAAATAAAAATTATAGAACACGTAAATGACGATGAATTGGTCCTTAGTTCATCTGGAGTGGTGTTGGAGGTTAATGAAAGTGGGAATTTGTTTTACAAAACTATTAGGGATCTAGTGGAATGAACATATAGACATACTTTCCACTTACAATACAAAAATCAATCAAATGATTCTAAGAACCAAATTATATCTAAACTACAGGAAGCATTTCTAGAGAAACGGTCAGTGAGACATGTTAGACTTGCAATAAAAAACATACAACAACAAAAAAAAATCATTCAAAAGGTAATATTCCTAATTAAAATGATTTTCTAGAATTACATGTATATATTACTATAAACCATTCATTTATTAATATCGATGTAGTTATATTTAGTTTTCATATATTATTAAAAAAATAGTTTATTACTTTTTTCAAGAAGATTATGAAAATCCCAAATGATCAATGTGTTGATATGCGAAACATGTTGTTACACTGAAAACTATCACCTTGAAATTTTGCTGACTGTATGAGCTCATTAACACTCATACATGCCTCCTCTGCAAGTCTTACAACCTTTGTTCCTTATTCCAAGCCCTGAAACTGGAAGAAAAAACCCTAAAAAGCTCAAAAAACCTTGGGTACGCAGGTAACATGAAGCCTGCATGCGTTTTTAGCTTGGGTACGCAGGTAAAGTGAAGATAAACTGCGTTCTAGAACGCACTTTTCCAGTGTAATGCCTGCGGTACCCCTGTAAAGTAAAAAAAGCGCGAAATTAAACCAAAAAGTTGAATTTTGGTCAATTCTGGAAGGTTCTGGATGAGATTTTTTGGGGATGAGTACGCTTTAGTAAGGTGCATGTATCCCACACCTTAAGGAACTAATCCCTTGATGTAAGGAGCCTATCCCTTTGAAGGAGGATTCTATCCCTTTAAAGGTGGAATCCTAACCTCCTCATCTGCTCTATAAAAGGAGGCATTGGGTAGCCTTTTGGGTGAAGTTAAGCTATTGGAGATTGAGATTGAAGTGCTGTTGAGATTTAGAATTCTTTCTGCTGAGCTTTTGAGAGGAAAGATCACATACCTCTTTGTGCTCCTGAAGGAAGAGTGCAAGACTTATCAAAGTAGAGGAGATTCCTGCTTCAGACCCCGGGAAGGCCTTTCGAACATCAAGGCTAAGGTTGTAAGGTTCTTCTGTATATTTTAAGATTAATATATACCGCTCAGGTTCTAGAACGCAGTTTATCTTCACTTTACCTGCGTACCCAAGCTAAAAACGCATGCAGGCTTCATGTTACCTGCGTACCCAAGGTTTTTTGAGCTTTTTAGGGTTTTTTCTTCCAGTTTCAGGGCTTGGAATGAGGAAAAAAGGTTGTAAGACTTGCAGAGGAGGCATGTATGAGTGTTAATGAGCTCATACAGTCAGCAAAATTTCAAGGTGATAGTTTTCAGTGTAACACATGTCAAGTAGGAATGTCCAAAAAAGTGTATAAGGATATGGATAAAGAAATGGACATAATTGCATCATAGGAGGAGCAATCTCAACAACAATGTGATTCAAATGTTTGTAATCACGATTGACTTTGTACATATAAAAAAATAATTTAGCATTAACTATTAATTTTCAAGTATTTTCTTGCAGAAAATAAAACAAGATGGAACGCTTTCAGCACATAAAACATGATGGCAAGGAAGAAAAGGGTTGATTTCAAAGTTTGTGAGTAATTATTAATATTTCCTTATAACAACTCAAGGTTTCATTTCTGTATATTTTAAGTTGTTTTACAACAACCATCCTTGAATGTCTTCAAATAGGTGTTAACATACAAAGAAGAGCCATTAGAAAAATTGATTGACATTGGGACAAATAAGGGTTGTGAGTATATATTAGCTTATCAAAAATTAATTGTGGAATTTGTAAGTATCTATGTTGTCTTACTTCTTCGAGTTTATAGAACATCAAGAAGACGAAAACAATCAATGCAATTGACAAAAAATTCCTCCAAATAACCCAAGTCATGGAAGTAGCTCGAGCACTGACAATAGTTCCAACGAAGAATGATGATATGTTTGGATATCAATGCAACCTATTATATTTTTTTGAAATAATTGTTTGTGAAAATCAGACATTTTGTTTAATGTAATGGAAATAGTGTCAAAATTGAAAGACAAGGGTTACCAATAACAATCCCATTTTGTATGACAAAGAGCCTCTTATTGTTATATAATAAAATACATTTAAATTTATTATATTGTGTTATCCAATGTCGTTGTGAAATGTTAGACCATTGATTAAATATATGGATTATTAAATATTATAATGAATATATGTGAAATCTCATAATATAACAAATTATTCCAAACATCATATACAGATTCACTAATCAAATTTTAATTTATATGAATACTATTGTAAGATATATGTCGATTTTTTTATGAATAAATAATTTTAAAAATCACAATAATTGCACTGCCATAGGTCAATGCTTCCAAAAAAAGAGAAAATCTCATACAAAAATTGGTGTGTCTATAACATAAAAAACGCACTGGTGCGTTATTTTATATAAAAGCATCATGATGACATCTTTTTACATGACCAGTGGATTTTTGGAAAATGATAGCACCTGGGTGTTTATTTCTTTAAGCACCAGTATTTTTTTTCTTGGTAGTGTGGGTCTCGAGATGACTTCACGCCAAACCTATGGTCTGAGAAACCGTGACCGAGGGGCATATAAGCCATTAAAATCACCTGGGCATTGCACCCGGTCTCACCACACCAGCCCTTATCATGGATGGATTTTTTGCCCATGGAGGGATTGGAACCGATGACCTTTTCATCATGAGTGTATTAACAACACACTCTTCACCGTCGAACCAAACCCCCGTGGGAATAAGCACCAGCATTTTTTGAAATTAACGCCCCGGTGCATTTTAATTCTTAACACACTAGTGCTTTCATAGAACTAACACATCGGTCCTACAAAATATTATTTCCATCCTGGTGCACTATGAAAACTAACAACATCGTTCCTTTTATACAATTGATGCACATGGGAGTTTATAAAAACTATACGCATCAACGTTGCAAGTTTAAACAAAATCACTCGCTCAACAATTATTTTTTGCGTGCCCTGGTGTCGTTCCTTACAAGAACGCCTTGGTGATTTTTATCTATTAGCACCAGTGTGGTATATGTTACACACCGTGTTCTTTTCATTCAACGCCTTGGTGCTTTTAGTATGTATGTCGCTCGATGCGTTTATATACATAGTGCACCGATGCTACTTGTTCCATGTAGTGCACCAAAAAAAAAAAACATCTGCTAAAACCTTCGGTCGCCCAAATTTTTTTAGTTGTGATGAAGTTCTGTTAAAATCTCCACTAAAACATTTGCTATGGAAAACTGCAGTTTTAGCAAATGTTTTCTTGACAAATTTTTCCAATTTTATAACACTAAAAACCTATGTTATAACCTCGGTAGAAGGCATTTTCCTTGTAGTGGAGTATTCTATGGAATATTTTAGATAATAATCTCAGAGAATATTCTGATAATATTATGTATTATGTGGAAGCTTGGAGATTCTCAGGGGGTCTAGAATTGACAGCGTTAGAATCTGATCTAGTTTATATTCATTTTACTCAAGATTTCACAAGGAATCCACTGGTGCAGTTAGATTTGGGATTTGAGTAGCCTATTTTTTAGGTCACTCCTAGAAGTGAGGTATAAGCATGTATTTTGCCATGTACTTGCCTTTCATTTTTGTTAGATAATATAGAGGCCTCTCCTCTTTGAAGTTGGGCTCGAAAACGTAGCTCACATATTGTGAGTGAAATTTGTTATCAAATATTGGTGTATTGTCTCCTTTTATGTTGATTCTTCATTAATGTTGCATTATTGATTTTACATACTCTTTAAATTATGTTAAACATCACCAAAGTAAAGATATTGGATCATGTTGGTATCAGAGGAGTCTTCTTTGATGTGAATTGTGAGTGTGGATGATTACTAGGGGCCAACTAAAAAAGGGTAATGGAAAATTAAGTCTTTTAACCTTGAGATTTGATGTGCAACACGAAGAAAGAAAATGGAGGAAAATAACATGCACATAGAGAATGAGCAGGATTTCCATAAGCCTTTTAGTATATGGCAGAACGGGAAGAGAAATTGTTTGCAGGTTATGAAAGGAAAGTGGAAAAAGAGGGCAAGAAAAAGGGAGCTCCAACAAATGATAATGCATCAATTCACCAAGTAGGTGGAGGAGAACCTCCCAAATATCCATCTTCAAGTTCAAGCTCTTCCTCTTCCCATCATTCTCAACATTCAAATATTCATCGTAGAAATGCCTCTAAAAAACCATTTTTAAAGTTAGATGTGAGATTTGATTTGCCCATGTTTAATGGAAAAGCAAATGCAAAAAAGCTAAACAAATGGATTAGACAGATCGAAGTGCATTGTATACAAAAAATCGAAGAGGAAGAAACAAATATTCAGTTGGCATCTCTTTGAATAAGAGGCACAAATCTTGTTTGGTGGGAGAGAAAGCTTCAGAAAGGTATTCAACACAATGGTAAACTCCTTTTTTCATGGTCTGAGTTTGTTTCTGAATTAAGAGGACAATTTTATCCATTGGGTTACTAATAAAAAACCATTATGGAATGGAAAATTTTGAGACAAGACAAAGGTCATAATGTTCAAAGTTTTATAGAGGATTTTAGGAAGCAAGCATTGGCATTTAATATTCCTTTAGACTCACTAGAAACTTTGATGAAATCAATTGGTGCTTTACACAATTATCTTCATCGTTCATTGTTGTCGTTTGATCCCACTAATCTATATGAAGCTAGTGTGAAAGAAATTAATCTTGAAAATAGGGGAAAGCATGTACAAGAAGTTAATCCAAAGAAGTTGTCATCCAAGCCTCAGAACAAAAAGTTCAAAGGGAAAGGAAAAGACAAAAAAACAATGACAACCAAGAAAGAAGAAGGGAAGCCATTTTGCATCATTGCAAGAAAGAAGAGCATGATGAGGATCATTGTTGGAAGTTGCAATCATAACTTAAGCCAAAAAGATTTGGTGGAAAAGGGAAGTAGAATATTATTGCTACAGTGCAACAAGACCTTGGATCTGATTCCGGTGATGAGATTCAGATTACAACTCTTGGAATACAAGGTAAAAATTCCCTTCATGCTAATTCAAGTTCTGCAAGTCATTCTAGTGCAAGTTTTGCAAAATGATCTCATTTTGATAAAAGACAAATAAGTGAATTTGTTTCATATAAGAGTTGTATCTAAGCACACAAAAATATATAAATTGTTTGATTTGGGTTCTCAAGTTAATTTGATCTCAGAATAAATTGTTAAGAAGTTGGGTTTGGAAACAAGACCTCATCCAAAACCCTGTCCTCTTGGTTGGGTATGCAACAGTGAAAAAATCAATGTCACTAAGCAATGTAGGGTTAGTTTTTTCATTGCTTCAGATATGATAGATGAGGTTGATTTAGGTGATGTCCCACTTAACATTTGTGGCATAGTCATGGGAATCCCATACTTGTATGACAGGAAGGAAGTCCTTTTTAGGCATGAGAACAAATACCATATCACTAAATATCGGGTGGAATATATTTTCAGAGCTCACCACATGATGATCAATTCAACCCTTGTCAATGAAGGACAAATGAAGAGACTTATAAACTCCAGCAAGAAGTGTATGCTTCTAGTTGTGAGGGAAAATAATGTTGAAGAATTTGATGCTTTAAGAGGTTGTAATCCTTCTCACATGAAATAAATATATATTTTTCAACAACCAGGTGGGTTGCCTCCTAAAAGGGAAATCAGTCATGAAATTAATCTTCAACAATATGCCCCTCTTGCAAATGTGGGCATGTGCCAGATGTTAGTTGTGGAAATGGAAGAAATCAAGAAGTATATCTTTCAATGGAGAAGAAAGTAGAAGAAGGATTTCGACACCTTAAAGGAAAATATCAGCACAATGCCAGTACTAGCCTTGCCAGACCTTTAGGAACAAGTTAAGATCAAGATAGATGCCAATGGTTATGCCATGGGTTTATTATTGATGTAGCATCGAAAATCGGTTTGTTACCATTTTGAGACTTTCTTTCAAGTTGTTGTAAATTATCCCACGTATGACATAGAGTTGTATGCCTTGGTTCAAGGTGTCAAGAAATGGAAACATTACTTGATTGGGAAGGAGGCTAGCATACATACAAATCACCATCTTTTATATTATCTCCAATCATAGACCAAGTTGTAGCAGGATCATCACTTCATGTGGATGGGATTCCTTCAAAAATTCCATTTGGTAATCAAGTACAAGAAGGGTACAAGTAACAAAGTGGCACATTCACTTTCTAGACCTCCCATTTTTGAATCTATTGTTTTACAATATTCTTATTTATCTCATGATAGCTATGTTGAACAATATATTATTGATGAAAATTTTAAAGAAGTATATGAGAAGCTAACCCATGGATCATAAGTGGAGAACTACCATTTGCGGGAAAAGTTACTCTACCACCTTGGAAAGTTATGTATTCCTACAAGTGAAAGAGTCCATGTAATTCAATAGGCTCACACTTCTCTTGTGTCTAGTCACTTTGGGGTAGGAAAAAGTATGTCTCATTTGCAGAGGTTTTGTTATTGGCCTCAGATGAAAGAAATTGTAACCAAATATGTAAAGGGGTGTGTGATGTGACCTGTTTGTAAGCCCACTAATAGAAAATTGGGGTTGTACACACCACTCATTGTTCCTTATCATCATAGGGAGAGTATATCCATGGATTTTTTAGGGGGATTTCTTTTATCAAGAAAGGGTCATGACTACTTGTATGTAGTGGGGGATAATTTTAGAAATATGTGTGTCTTGATGCCATGTAAGAAGTAGATTATTGTTGAGTAGATTGCTTGTAGTATACCTAGGGGAAATAATATAGGGTACAGAGGGAGGTACCCAAGGTAATAATATGATGTAATAATGTAATAATGATAAATAAATGGGCTATAGTTAATAAATAAAGTGGTTAACCCACATTATGCAAGGGACCACATGTAGCTAAGGAATAAAGTGATAAGCCCATTGTATTGGATGTATGGTATTGAGAGACCCATGGTAACTACCCATGGTATTGCATGTATGAAACCTATAGAGAGGCTAGAGACTCTCCATTGAGAGGGGTCAAGTATTATTATATTGGCAAGCATATGGTTTATGGAGTGATCTCCTTCCTTAAGAAGTGAATGTATGGTGTTGCCCTACCTCAAGGGTTTTGATATTAATGAAGATCTGAAGTTTTATCTTCTATGGTGTATTTCTTGGGTATATTTTCCATTTCTATACATTTTCTTGTCAGATCTATTACAAGTGGTATCAGAGCACTTTCTTGGGCAGAGTTTGAGAGATTTTTTTTTTTTTTTCATTTTTTGCAGGAAATTTTTGGTCGGCGAGTTTGCAGAGCAGATCTGAACATTTTGGTGCAAAATTTTCAGAAATAAATAGTAGATTTGGATTCCTTATGAAAAATACTCAATTTCGAAAAAAAAATCATTAGAATCGGAGTCTGGATGAGGGCAATATTGCTGATTTAAATTCAACTATGTTGCAGAAATGTTTCTGACGACAATTTGTGTACGACGACTCTCCTGACATTTTTATTATTTATTTTATTTATTTATTTTTTGTAGATTTTGGTGCAGAATTTTAGAAAATTAATTATATATCTAATCTCCCCTTGAAAAATCACCCGATTTCAAAAAACAAATTGGTCAAATTGGAGTCCGGATGAGAGAGTTATCACTGATTTAAAATCA
Organism: Pinus albicaulis; assembly: GCA_034641835.2. Taxonomy (NCBI): domain Eukaryota; kingdom Viridiplantae; phylum Streptophyta; class Pinopsida; order Pinales; family Pinaceae; genus Pinus; species Pinus albicaulis. The sequence continues at coordinate 77,084 of JAXQQM020073175.1, read as the reverse complement.
ACCATTTTTTCAGGAATTTTGTAACGGCGGGACAATTGTAATGCAGATCTGTGTTTCTAGAGTACCTAGATTGGGATTTCAGTCACATGGATAGATGCAGAATGACTATTTCATTTCCTAAAACGGGTTATATTAAGGATTCTAAGTTATATTGATCGAGTAATGTCTATTTTAAATTTTTTCCAAAGTAAGTGATTTTCTTCAAAACCCTTACCTTGTTTTAGGGGTTCTCGCAAGATGAAGTTTAGAGGAAAATATGATGGCCCTACTATTGAAGATTTTTTACAATATCACAAGGCTCAATACTGAAATTTTTGGATATGTTCCATAGGGTTTCAAATGAAAGATGAGGCAAATAAATGGTCGACCTCACTTGACAGCTTAGTGAGGAAACTTCCCGAGAAAAAACTTGAAAAATTCCTTTCGGACAAGTGGTCTCAAGCCGGAAAGAAGGATATCCATAAAGACTTATTTTCTACTAATATTTCCATATTACAGGTTCATGGAAGTATTTTGAAAAAGAACATCATTGTGTCGATCATTCCTAGTTGGAAGCATAATTGTATCAATGTTAATTTGGCTAAAAAATTGCAATTTCCATTAAAACTTATTGAAAACACACAAGTTGATAATGAAGATGTTGAAATTTATAAAGATTTTAAGATTTCTATGGATAAGTATGTTCTGCATTCCTATTTTTTATGTTTTATATATGGCTGTTGTGGATGTTGTTTTGGGACACCCTTGGATGGAATTCGTTGGTACTGTCAATTTTAATGTGCAAAATAAATTCATGAAGCTCTGGTATAAAAAGAAGAAAATTACATTGCAAGATATTTGCATGAGGAACCATGCGGAGACTAGGGAGGAAGAAGCACAATTCTCTAACGACACAGACACATCAGATGACGAGCCTTTGATGGTGGACATCCAAACACAGACATCAAAGCAGGTACTAGCAAAAGCACCAGACACCACTCCATCACCAATAGTGGAGGAATTAATGAAAGATATTCCATCAGTTAAAGATTCAACATATCACCACCCACATCACCCAGCAAGACAACAACTAGCAAGGTGGCAACAGATTAACAACAAGGACAAAAACCCATGGACGACACATAAAGAGGTGCAACGATCCACCCACAGCACATCAACACAGAGGAACCACCAGAACCCGCTTCCATCTCAAGCGAGCGAGGCACCAACAATATCGAGTGTTCACCTTTCTCTGGGATGGGTAGATGCACGCGAATGGTACCAGTGGAATACTCTTTTGAGTAGATCTTATTATTTGTGTTCTTCTCATGTTTCAGGGACGAAACATGTTTAAGGGGGGTGTAATGTAGTATACCTAGGGGGAATAATATAGGGTACAGAGGGAGGTACCCAAGGTAATAATATGATGTAATAATGTAAGAGTGATAAATAAATGGGCCATAGTTAATAAATAAAGTGGTTAACCCACATTATGCAAGGGACCACATGTAGCTAGGGAATAAAGTGATAAGCCCATTGTATTGGATGTATGGTATTGAGAGACCTATGGTAACTACCCATGGTATTGCATGTATGAAACCTATATAGAGGCTAGAGAATCTCCATTGAGAGGGGTCAAGTATTATTGTATTGGCAAGCATATGGCTTGTGGAATGATCTCCTTACTTAAGGAGTGAATATATGGTGTTGCCCTACCTCAAGTGTTTTTATATTAATGAAGATTTGAAGTTTTATCTTCTATCGTGTTATTTCTTGGGTATATTTTCCATTTCTATACATTTTCTTGTCAGATATATTACATTGCTCAACTTTTCTTTCAGAATATATGGGTCCATTTTGGGCTACCAATATCCATTGTTTTTTATCGAGACTCTCAATTCCTTGGAGAGTGTTGGAAAAGGCTGTGGAAGATGATGGGTACCAAGCTAAAGATGAGTATGGCATTCCATCCACAAACCGACGGACAAACAAATTTTGTCAACAAAACAATGGTTCATTTGCTCTAAGGGTATTACAGCAAGCATCCTAAGTTGTGGGATGAATAGATACATTATGTTCAACATGCATACAGCAGGGCTTTTCACTCTTCTACTCAAAGTTTACCATTTGAAATATTCTTTGGGTACATGCCAAAATATCCCTTAGATTTGGTCTTTGGGAAAGATGAGGATTCTAGTGAATGAAGTGATGAAGACAAAGCTCGTAATTTCATTCAATGAATCCAAATGATTCATCAAGCAATGAAGGTACATTTGGAAAAACGTTAGGAATAATATAAAACTCGACATGAAAAATACATAGTTTATCACCAGCTTTAGTTGGAGACACAATATGGTTTCACATAAGCAAGGATGAATTGAGGGGAGAAGGCAAGAAGTTGAAACCAATCAGATATGGTCCATTCACCATCTTAGAAAAAATGGAATAAACTCTTATTTCCTTGATCTTCCAACATATATGCAGATGTATTTCATTGTCAATGTTGATAACTTGAAACTTTATGAACCATATATGATTATGGATCTAGAGGAGAGTGGTAAAGTTCCATTAGTGGATGATTTTGAGCTATAATACTTGGACAAGTTGTCTGAAGACATCATCCTCGACATAAGAACCATGAATTCACAACGTGGAGATCTAGAGTGCCTTTGAGTGGGTTTCAAAGGAATGCATCATAGCAAGGAATGATGGATTGAAAAGGGGACAGTGAGGGAGAAATTCCCTCACCTGCCTATTGATTGATAAGGATTTTGGAGGCGCAAAAGATTCTTAGTGCGGAGGATTGATCTAGGAGGATCCTAAAAGGCCTAAAATTTGAAATCCTAAAATCTCATAAAAACCAACATCAACATGAAGATCTCATTGAAATGATTCCAACAACACAAACAACACCTCAATTAGAGTCTATATGCAAAAGTTATAGTCGATCAAATTTCTAGTCAAACTTGGCATTGGACAAATTTTAGTTGTACTCCAAATAATTTTGGATCATCGCCAAAGTTAGCGATCTGGTAAAATTTAGCACAAACTCTAAATAGATAATTAAATATAGCAGACCCCTTAAAAAATGGTGGCAGGTTTAGCTGCAGGCCAAACTAGAAGCAACCTCAAACTAGGCAGTAATTATGCTAAATCTGGTGGACAAGCAACATTACAACCAACGTATATATATATATATATATATATATAACACAAAACAATGAGCGTAGGGTTTGACCCCGTGACCCCGACAGGGGCAATGACTTAACATATATCCACCAATCGAGATTGCCAATGGTCTCATTGGTTAATCTGTCAACAACCATTATATTTAAACCCACACCATTCCATTCGACAGAGGGGGGTTGACGGCAGGGCGTGGAACCATGCGTAGAGGAACTAGGAACTTGAGGGGGAACCATACCCAAGCAGGGACAAATTTTGAGGGGAATATTCCTAGGGAATATTCTAAGAATATTTTGTCTACTATGGAATCTTGTATATTCTCAATGGGTACAGAATTTATGGTGTTAAAATCTGGTCGAGTTTATACTCATTTTACTCATAATTTTGCAAGGAATCCACTAGTGCAGTCAGATTTGGGATTTGAGCAACCCATTTTCAATTCACACAAAAAATGAGGTATAAACATGTATTTTTCCATGTACTTGCCTTTCATTTTGTTGAGATAATAAAAGGCATATCCACTTTGAAGTTAGTCCCGAAGACGTAACTCACACATTGTGAGTTAACTCCATTATCAAATATCGTTGTATTGTATTTATTGTCTCCTTTTATGTTGCTTCTTCATGAATGTTGCATTATTGGTTTCACATGCTCTTTTAAGAAATTGTGTTAAACATCACCAAAGTAAAGATCTAAGATCACCTGGAGCCCCGAGAAATAACCCTATTGTTGGGCCTCAGTAATCAACCTACTCATTCCATCTATAACAAGCAAAAATAACATAGGGGATAAATAACAACCCTGCCTCAACCCCCAAGAGGCCCCAAAGAATTTATAAGGCACCCCATTAATCAATGCAACAAAATTAATAGAGGTGATACACCCCATAATCCATTCAGCCACCTCCACAGAGAGACCAATCTTTTGTAATACCAACCTTAGAAAACACTAGTGAACGCAATCATAAGCTTTGATTAGATTTAATTTTAATATCTCTCCATCCTTCTTTTTTACCTTAATAGTGTGCACACATTCCTGTGTAATTTCCATGACATCCTAAATTTGTCTATGTTTTAAAAATCAAATTGTTCAAGGGAAATATATTTTGACAGGGTATCCTTTAGGCGCACAACAATAATCTTCGAAATTATTTGTAAACAATATTGCACAGAGAAATAGTCTTATAATCCATGAAAGTTGTTGACTTTGATACTTTAGAGATCAAAGCAATAAAAGTTGAGTTTAGAGCACCATAAATCTTACAAGTTACTCACAATTCCTCATCAAGTTGAAGCAAATTTGATTCCATGAGATCCATAAAATCTAGAAATAATTCCACTGAACAACCATCTGGGCCGGGAATTTTTTCCCTGGTGAAATATTTTAAGTTAGATACCAATTCATCCAAGGTGAACGACCTCCAAATGTTTGCATTATCCTCCACATTGAACATATGTGGATATGCTTGTATGACATTTAATTGATTGTTGATGTCCACCCTATCCCCAACATGATATAGATGCCCAAAATAATGAATTTCCTCCTCATGAATTTCTTTCAGCGAAGAGATATTCTGGTCCATTTCATCCTCCAGTTCCCATATAATATTTTCATGTCTCCTAAGAGGAAAATTTGTGAAAAAATTAGTATTTTTATCACCCTTCGCAATCCATATGGCACGAATTTTAAGCCACCATTCGGCTTCTTGTTGATATAGTATAGACCACTTTCTCTGCTCCAGTTCTAGAACATGTTGTTTTTTAGCTTGAGATAAATATTATGGATTATAAAGATTAATGATGTTAGATCTAAGACTTTTGTGATCCATAATGTAGATAAATGTTTTTTGGATTAATCTCATCATTAGGATTTGGTTGATGTTTTGAACCATCTAATGTGGTTCATCCTCAGGACAAGGTGAAGAAGGAAACTAATCTCATTGAATAAATAGTAAGGACGCGTCATTGCCTGGTGATAGCTATTAAAACTAGCCGTTAAAAATTTCTTGTTCTATCTTCTATAATTATTTACTATGACTCCTCTTTTTCCCTTAACCCAACACTGAACCACCTTCTTAAGATCAGAGAGTTTCCAACATACCACATCCATATGGGGAATCTTCTTTTGGCATATGGATTTGGACCATAATTCTTGGACCATGTGCTCAAACTCCATGTATTTAACCAAGCATGATTAAATTTAAATGGAATTCATTTCCTATCATATTCACTCTACCATTGAAGGAATATAGGAGCATGATCAAACATATTTGATGGGGAGACCCATGTTCACAAAAATCCCTGATCTTCTAGTAAATTTTCATGAATCATGAATCTATCTAATCTTTTAGCAAGCCCATCCAGGCCAGTAAGCCCATTCTAGGTGGGAAGAAGTGGACCTGACAATATATCTACTAAATGATTTGACCCAAAAATTTCTTTAAAGTATTGTTCCATTGGGTCCATTTTTTATTTTGACCCCCAGATCTTGTCCATAGATACCATCAAATTTAAATCACCAGCCAATTTAAGAGAGCCAATCTTTAGTAATCCACATCTATAAAATATAGTCCATAACTCCATTCTATAATCATATGTGGCGTAGACATTTAATATGTGAAAGCAAAGTTTAGATCCTTTAGAGAAACCCGACAGAAAAATACTTGCAAAAGATTTTAAAACCCAAAAATTAACCACTTGCAGATTTTTCATGTTTATGTCAAATTCATTACTCGTTATAGTGATATGTAATTGAAATAATATGTTTATGGTATTAAATTCATGAATAATAGGTAATGGAAATAGTGATAGATTTAAATCAAGGCAATACATTATGAAAGTAATTAGAATAGAAAAAGAGATAATAAACATTTTTGTGATGACATTTGGACCTAAACAAGCATCAAGTACTATGATTAACAAAGGAAAAAGCAGGGTTTTCTTATTTAATTATAGGGACTCGGTTGCTAATAATATGACTTGGGTCTTAGAGTTTACACGAGGCTATCTTCCAGTAAAATACCTAGGAGTTCCTTTAGTATTTTCCCCGAAACAAATAGGGTGTTGGCAAGAGTTAACAGAGAGACTGGGGAAAAGCTACAAAATTGGATGTTTAGAGCACTAAAATTTGTAGGTATATTAGTATTAATGAAGTCGGTATTGCAGGCTATCCCTTTCTATGAGACGACAACCATGCCACTACCTAAAAATATAGGGAGCAAGTTCAGAACAATTTGGAGGGAATTTTTTTGGAAGGGAGCAGATAAGGAAAAGAGGTTGATGCTTGTCGACTAGGATAAACTCATTTTTCCAAAATCTTAAGGGGGATTAGAGTTATGAGATCAGGACATCATGAGCACAATATTTGGAGCAAAAATTTGGTGGCAGTGGTTCAGAGGAGGAAAACAACTATGGATCCAAATTTGGAATCACAAGTATATCCAATATTCAACACCAGAGAAAAGGCTACGAGTAAAGGAGTATGTGGCAGGGTCAAGCTTATGGAATTGGGCTAAGGAGAGTAGAGAAATGGTTAAAAAAATTTCCTTTTGGGAGGTAAGATCCATAAAAAAATACCAAGTTCTGGGATGAAATTTGGCAACGGATACCAATACTTAATGAAAATGTTGAACTGTAGGGGATACAAAAATAACTGGAGAGTTTAAGTAAGATGAAATTACAAGACTATTGGAAAAATTCTAGTGGCTCATCAATATGGAGAACATGGAAGCTAAAGACAGACTGGCCTGTAGCCCCTCACCCACTTCCATGGGAACAACTTGAGCAATAGCCACAAAAAAAGACATATTTTTATTTTAAATGGCAACGATATATTATGTTGTGGGACAAAACAATGAGGATGTTTTACAGTGAAAGAAGCATATCCAATTGTAGTAGATCGAAATTCACTATAAAATCAAAAGATCTGGAAGTGGATATGGTCGAGTTTTTGGTGGCCAAAGATTTCCAAATTTCTATGGTTAATAGCATGGGGGCATATTTTAACTTGGGAGAAGATAATAAGAAGAGGATTTGAAGGAACCTCTCTTTGTTTTCTCTGTCATTCAACAGAGGAAACAACTGAACATATTTTTCTTTCATGTACATTTTCTACTAAATTCTAAGCACTCTTAATGAAATTCTTTAACCGCCCGGTACCTGACTTCAAAGATATGATTTCAACATTTAACCAATGGACAACTAATCAATTCAAGAATAGAGTATTTAATAGAGCATGGAACTTAATTTTTGGTTTCATTCTTCAGAATTTATGGAAGGATTGGAATAATATAATTTTTCGCTAGAAGGAAATAATACTAGACTTGTTGGGATAAATTACCTTGGATAACCTGCGGGAGACTATATTATCGATAACATGGTCCGTGGGGGATTGGGAATGTAACACCCCCTTCCCACATCTACCCAAGTAACCGACCAACTAGAGTAAAAATGTGACGAGAGGCTACTATAATGGTATTCAACCTCTTATGTGACCTTAAGGAAGTGGAACCAATCGAAAACACCACCTACAGACCTTGTACAACAACCACAACACCCCTAGGAGGTAACCCAACTATTCAAGCCTCTTACCCCTCAGTAAAAATAACATTTTGAACCCCTTTGAGCCATAGCCACATGCATAACACTTCATTTCAGGGGCTAGGAGGCTATAGTCACAGGAATAACACTACACCAGCGACTAGGGCCCCAAATGCTCAGCTTTGTGCCTGCGGCTCTGAGATTTGAGCCACCTTTTCAGGTCCAGAGCCTAGGTCATTGCCCAGAACTTCAGGAAAACTTAAGGGATGATAAATAACAATAGGAAAATGATACGTAAGAAATCACATCAACAAGAACTCATCTGGACCCCTCCTAGCCATAACAAGAATTTTTTCAAACATGTCACAAACATTGAATCTATAGGTGTACATAATAGATTTAAGTATAGGGGTCTCATATTTATCTGGGAATCGCTAAGAAGAATTTCTCCCTTACATAATTAGCTACAATACAATCTATTTGACCATAGATACATTGTGCATTCATTTACAAGTAAAAACATGGATAGAACCATACATCATCACTGATAAAATACATGCATATAACCATCATAATAAAAAAAAAAATACATTGGACACAACAACAATAGAATCCACATAATAACCAGTAAATTTGCATACCAAATAACAAAGGAATGAGCTCTTCATTGCTGAATGTAAAAATTTACTGGAGATGGGACTTCCACATTCCACCTGACCATAGATTGGATGAGCCAAATCTCTCTTCAGCTAATCACCCTCGTGCCATATTCCAAGCATGAATGTGGGACTCATAACCAACCAAAAATAATCAAACAAGCATGAATGCTATCGGGGTTCTCCGCCTACACCATGAGGAATTTGAGTGCCTCCTAATCTCTCAGGATTTACCATAATCCACAGTCTGAATAAGGGATCACTAGGCCCTAAACCGAGACATACTCTCCAGTATTTGCCATACATCCCATCCCGGGACTACTAGCACTACTACATTTGGCGGAAATTCCGACACCTGTTTCCGACGCTTTTGACCAAATGTCGGAAATTTTCCCAAATTTTTTCCATCCCGCCCGAAACCGTCGCTATACCGACGTCCATAGAAAGGTGTCGCAATACCGACACTTAAACTAGTGTCGCAATTACGACGTTTAAAGGAATACGTCGCAATTGCGACACCATGGCCCAAAGCGTCGCTATTGAGACGACTCTAAACGTCGCAACTGCGACACAATATCTAGGTGTCGCCATTGCGACGTTTGGAGGCACCGTCCTAATAGCGACGCCTTTTCCGCTGTCGGTATAGCGACAGTTATTTTCGCGCTACATAAAAATACCAAACTTATATGGGCCCTACATAAAAATTCGAAACTTATATGCGCGCTACATAAAAATGTTTCGTATTTGTCGCAATAGCTACGTTTGATATCACGCGCGCATTTGCTCTCTGCTCTTGCAGAACAGCATTTGCCCTCAGCATTCGCGCTCAGCTCTTGCAGAACAGCATTTTCCCTCAGCATTCGCCCTCAGCGTTCGCCCTCAGCTCTTGCAGAACAGCATTCGCCCTCAGCTCTTGCAAAATGGTAAGTTCTTACTGCATGCCCTTCCTCCTATAGTAGGGTTGACTCTATTTGGGTTTTTTTGGTCAATTCCATTGGATTGTGTTAGGCCGTAGGGTTCTCTCTAGATGTCAAGAATCAAGATTCAATACCCTCTATTATCTTCATCACCCAATACAAGATTTAAATTTTTCCCAAAGAAACGCTTATTAATTTGGCGGCCATTATTTCTCCCTGCTTTAAAAACCCTACATTTAAATGAAAACAAGCATTGCATTTCAACTACAAAAATCTATTAGTGTTCAAATGTACATGTGTGCTACATTAACGTCTAATATCACGCGCGCATTCGCCCTCCGCTCTTGCAGAACACCATTCGCCCTCAGCATTCGCCCTCAGCTCTTGCAGAACAGCATTCGCCTTCAGCATTCGCCCTGAGCTCTTGCAGAACAGCATTCGCCCTCAGCTCTTGCAGAACAGCATTCACCCTGGATTCCCCCTCAGCTCTTTCAGAACAACATTCGCCCTGCATTCGCCCTCAGCTCTTGCAGAACAGCCTTTGCCCTCAGCATTCGCCCTCAGCGTTCGCCCTGAGCTCTTGCAGAACAACATTCGCCCTCAGCGTTCGCCCTCAGCTCTTGCAGAACAACATTCGCCCTCAGCTCTTGCAAAATGGTAAGTTCTTACTGCAGGCCCTTCCTCCTATAGTAGGGTTGACTCTATTTGGGTTTTTTGGTCAATTCTATTGGATTGTGTTAGGCTGTATGGTTCTCTCTAGATGTCAAGAATCAAGATTCAATACCCTCTATTATCTTCATCACCCAATACAAGATTTAAATTTTTCCCAAAGAAACGCTTATTAATTTGGCAACCATTATTTCTCCCCGCTTTAAAAACCCTACATTTAAATGAAAACAAGCATTGCATTTCAACTACAAAAATCTATTAGTGTTCAAATGTACATGTGTGCATCACTTGTGTAGGGTATTCCTTTTCCACTTTCACATTATCCAAGAATGTGTGCAATATAGTTCATATTTTTTTGTGATTTAGATTGTCTTGAAAAAGGAAAGGTAAATTATTTCCCATGGAAAAAGAAGGTTTTCCCTTTTTATAGGTTGTTTGGACTTACGTGGAAAAATTTATGGTATGCCTTTCATATTAGGTAGTTTAAATTTGAATTAACAGATTATTCTACATGAAAATATAATTACCTATGTGATGTCCTTCATCACTAATTAAAATTATAGGCTTTCAATTTCCTAGACTCTAACTCATCTGATGCTAAATTCTAGGTTCTCATTGGTGGATCACTCTTCCATTGATTTCCTTCCCCTCTGGATCTTGTCATACTTTAAAAGTCATCAATGATACATATATTATTTCAGGTATCCCAAAAGGCTTTATAGTAGAACATATTGTAAAGTTTTTTTGACACTTGAGGATTCTTTTTAGAACTGCAACGTGGTCTATGCTATCGAGTTATATATTAAGCAACTTGTCCTTAATAACCACACTATGAGGTAGGTTCAACCAGTTTGAACTTGTTGGGACATAGCATATGAAGTTGTGTGATGAGTCCATATCACAAGTCTATTATGGTGAAAAAAGTGAAGACATGTAATGATAGTTATTATGTTAACATTACTAGAAACATTTTCGAAATTATCCATGCTATCAAGATGTCAAAATTCTAGGCATTAGGTGTCAATACTCGTAGCTAATAGATAATAATAATAATATAAAAAAAATCACATCTTTATTCTTGAAATATGATTGTTACACATTGGTAACCTAGTTCATGAGTTACTATCACCCAAAGATTGCAAAACAAACTTAAAATATAAATTAAACCAACATGAGAATCCAACTAAGGGTTTTTCGACAAAATCATGCCATAACCTGGCATTTTGAAACCCAAATTTGAATCCATCATAAGTAATACAATGCAAACTTAGATGGATTTTCAATGCATGTTTGCATGCTACACTTATTCTCTATCTAGATATCATTTTTTAAATGGAACCATTAGTCAAGCCCACAATCCTTTTTATGTGAAAAATTTCAGCTCTATTTGAGCTCTTTTTTTCTCCACCACCTCCATAAACCAGTGTTACACGGGGTCTCGCCCCCCCACCTAGGGGTCTAGATTCCTCACCCCCTCGCGCTCCGGGGTCTTGGGGACTTCTAGGGAATGTTTCCCTCACGCCCCCTCACGTCCCCTCACCGCCCCTTTTAGTTTATGGTTTCGTGTTAAAATTTGATGTGCCACTTAGCATATTTGAGAATCCAAGTGATTCTGATTCAGATGGTGACATGGTTGATCCTGATATATTCGTGCAGAAGTTGGATGCAGAGACTAGTGGGGCATTAACTTGAGAATTTATGCTCATTTATCATTATGATGATATCATTTGATATTCATATGTTATGTTTTATGTTTTATGTTTCAGACATAACTTATTTGCGTTTAAGTTTTATGTTTCAGACTTGAGTTGTAAACTCTATTTTGAATCTTGATATAATATGTCATATGATATCTTAAACTTTATTTTCATTGTACATTGTTAGTAGTTACATTAATGATTATATAGTTACAAACTTACAAACTTACATGCATGATTGTATGATGTATGTTTTAACTTTAACTTTTAAATTTGTTTCAATTATATGATTCATCATTCATCGATTTGTAATTTTATCATTTATGATTTATCTTTCATGATGCAAGTGTATGATGACTGTATATACATTCCTTGCAAAAATATAGTTACATTTTAAATATTAAATTTTATAATTTTTATGACCCCGACGCCCCCCCACGTTTCTTGAAAATTGGTAGGGAGCTTTTGCATAGGCCGCTCCCGCGCTCCCTCGTCCCCTCGCTCCCACCTCCAGGGGACTTGGTGGAACATTGCCATAAACATATGCAAACATATATCATGATCTTGGAATTCTATTACATATGTATGTGCCAATGTTCCATAATCATGCCCCATCATCAATTTAAGAAATTTCCATTGAATATCAAATTATGGAGGGGGGAAACGTTTTGTTGCAACATTTGGCTCAAAATCAGGGACCATCTCCGTATGAGGTGAATGAGAACTATAGATATTTGAAGAAGTAGATTAGTTCCTTTTCCTCTGGCCATGGAGTCATATACAGTCATCCATCACAAAAATTTGTCTTTGTTCATTCTCACCTTGAAAGTTGCAAAAATTCATGCCCTAATTGAAACGACACTAAATTTGAAAGATATAATAAAATGCAAGCTAGAAGTGCCCTATTAATACAAAGGGAAAACCTTCCTACCTACCCTAACTGAGATAAATTTTGATTGAATAGGAAACATGATATTGCCAATGGAGTTGATCCAACAACTTGTTAAATGTATGGGACTAAATCATGCATTTGATTTCCAGGGAAACATGCGTATGAAGAGAAAAAGTGCAGAATTAATGGAAAATCCATACATGCCACTTATAAAAACTACACCGAAAGGTCAAAAAATACTTAAGGCCTTAACTTAATTTGAATCCAAAATGACAAAACAGGATTAGTGAAAACACGAGAGTGGTGTGGGTGAACAACATAAATAAAAAGTGAAGATACCTTTCCCCAAGATGCCTTTGTCACCGTTGCATGAAAACATGTTTTCCTTTCCCTTTATACATGCAAGTGAATGCATTATAGGTATGGTGTTTTCCCAGAATAGGAGAAGCCTACTTAAATATATCATTTGTGGATTGAATGTTTGGGTGCCTTAATGTGCAATGACATGTTTCCAGGATTGAATTCAATGCAAGGCATATTTGAAACTCTAACTCTGTCTTCCGGTGTCTTATTAGAAATTATTTCAGTTTTCATTTTGTGTTTTCAAGTTAGATATTGTTTTCAAGTTTTTTACATTTATAATTTTATTGCAATGTGGCAGACTGATTAGGGAAGTACAGGAACAACCCCGAGACGGGATGATCGCGGAAAGAGGCCAGCGGTAGAACATGTAAAGTGCCAGCATTGCTCTATCTTCAGGTATTTTAGTTATTTACATAATTGAAATAATATTAATTTTGTTCAAATATGCAGACACCTAGCCATGGTACGCCTGATGATTCCCTCTTTGAGGAAGAGCTTTTTTCATCCCTATCTCCAGTGTTGTTGTTGCAAAAAAAGGCACGAGATGCAACGTCGAAATTTAATGCTTTGATAGATGCGCCTCAAACACCTGAAACATAAGAGAGGATACAACATCTTATGAGGCAGCTAAATAGATATCAGGTAATAATAAAAAGTCAAAAGGATATTTTTTTTGTTCTGCATGAGATGAATTGTGATAGTTTGATTTTTAATTTTTACATTGACTAAACTAACAAAAAGTTCTTTTGTATGTAGCGTTTTCTGGCATTTGCTGAACCCGGTGTTGGTGATAGTGGGACACAAGGGCAAGAGATTTCCCAACAACCCTCTCGTACACCTTCTACTCCTTTAGGTGCTAGCCAAGAAACACACCCTGCCCAAGCAGACACCCAGCCAACCGCTGAACGTGTTGGCAATGATGAGGCCGATATGGCCAACTACATTATTGCGTTTCCTGGAGCTACACGTGTCAGCTCCACAGGGACCATTAATGGCACGTTGTTGGTGAACGATGAGGGTGTCCCTATAAAGCATGTACAACTCCCAGGTAAATTTTAATATTTTAACTATTTCATGTACTTTATCTAGAACATATTTATCATGATTTTTATTTTTAAATTAATGATAATATCTTCTTTTTCTTTTGGTTTTATTCTGTGTAGGAAACAATGAGTTCTACAGGATTCTGGAGAGCCATGCGCTGGTAATTTTTGGCCCAACCATACGTACAGGGTGGAATTCCCAGAATTCCAACCTGAAAAAAGAACTTTTAGATTATCTAGAAGCCCTTTTTGGGGTTGGCACATTTGACAGAAAAGCGGTGGCTCAGGTAGCCGGCAAATATTTGAAATATACTAGGGACACCTATAGGACGCAATTGCAATTTAACCCTAGATATGAGTGTCCTCTCGCAGTTTCAGAGAGTGAGTGGAGAGCACTCATCCATGACGGAAAAGAGAAAAGGGCAAAGAAAGAAGGAAAAATGCCAACTTGACCCGCAAGGTAAATTACAACTTTAATTCAATAGCTTTAATTTTCTTTATGTCTAAAATAAAAGTGTGCTACGTCATATCTGACTTCAATCTTTTGATGCTAGGTTGCCCGACACCTCAAAGGCAACCAAAGCTAGGATAGAGAAAAAGGGCCATCACAAGCTCGGCCAGGGTGGCTACTTGAAATTAGCTGCAAGAATTGTAATTAAGTAGCTAAACATCTTATAATTAATTGTATCGCCTTCCAACGTTTTTGTAATCCTATCAGATATGAATAAAAATACACAATCATATATAATGTAGGGTGATGACTTTGGAACAATAACTACAGAGGAAGATAAAAATATTGCTTTCCGTTTTGGCTATCAAGCTGTAGTTGAACGTCGCAGAAGCTTGGGGCAGGTCCCAAGATCTACAATGCCCGATAAGGTAAAACATTAACCTTTCAATATTTTTGTTTTCGTCCATAAATTTAATGTCTAACAACTTTGTTTAAATCAGGGGAGCAACACTACCAACGAGGCAAATAACCCAGTTTTAGAGCCAGATGTAGATGATCCTCTCGTGCAACCCGATCATTGTAGTGGGGACCAGGCCGACAATGCTGCTATCAGTGAGGGCCGTGACGGTAATTAATTTCCACTTATAATTTTTTCTAATTATACCTTGATGGTTGTCCTTATAACGTTTTTTGTTTAAATGACAGAGAATGTTTCCCTCGAGGATCTTACCACCAGAGAGGAAGACAGGGCAACAGTCCCAACGGCGACAACTGGTGCACCAGGTAAATAATCTCATTGCAATTTTTTTTATTAATATTACCGAACTAGTTCAATGATATTTAAAAACTGATAATTAAAATTTAATTATTATCTGTTTTTGGAGGCGATGCCTCGTCACTGGATGAGACCAGACATCGTGACAATGCAACTAGGTCAGCAGCGACAACTGGTGCACCAGGTAAATAATCTCATTGCAATTTTTTTTATTAATATTACCGAACTAGTTCAATGATATTTAAAAACTGACAATTAAAATTTAATATTATCTGCTTTTGTAGGCGATGCCCCGTCACTGGATGAGCCCCAGACATCATGAATACGCAACTAGGTCAGCAGTGCGGGTTGAAAGGCACGAAACAGGAGCAGAGCACGATGATATTGATGATGTAATTAGGAGCTTTAAAAATAGGAAGAAGAAAAAGAAAATTTGACAATGTAAAATATTGTATTATTTTAAGACAAACGTTACCATACTTGGAACATTTTTTTGCGTTATATAAAAAACTCATTTATCATACTATTTTTATGTCAAGCATTAATTGCAATGTTTCCTTGCGTACTTTTTGTTGAATTGTTTTTTTACTAGTTATTGAATATTTTTGTTTATGCTCATGAAAGTAAAAATTGAAATATAGATTGGGTATTGGGGAATTGAGAGTTATGTGAGGGGGGGGGAGGGGCCATAAGAGCTTCCACCTTCACATGGTTGGCCCTGTTTAGTAGAGAATAATTTATTGGAGCGATTTAATCTTGGAGCAAACCTCCCTTGATCCAGCGTAGAAACAAAAAAGTCACTGTTGACTTAGTTGCTACTCTTTGAGATCGTGGGAGGCTTGTTCCAAGTTCATGCGACTCCAATAAATTGTTCTTGAAACGAAGAGGAGCTTATTCAGGTATGTTTTGACATTTTCAACATATGTTCTAACATTATCATAAGAATGCATCTTAGAGTAAAAAATACCACATCAATTACTTGTATTTATTGTATAGATAATGATGGATTTTGATTGACTTGGCAGTGCATGTACAAATCCTCTTGCATCATGAGCAATACAACTTGTCAACCAGGGTCATGTCCAGGATATTTTTGCTTGTGCGCTTGACCAGGTTCGTAATGTCACATTTTGTAAGTTCCTTTACAATTCATAATTCAATATTAAGCTTGTGCACGATTATTATCTAGGTTTTTTGTATGTGTTTTTTCATCTATTTGATTGTAAGCAACTATGCATGTTTCCTGTTGTTCACTATGATTTCTCCCATTACCACTCCCAGGATGAATCCGACTTTATTGCTACATAGGTTACTTTATTGTTACTATGATTTCTCCATTTACGATTTCATAGGTTACATCATGTAAAGTTGTCAATCTCAGGTTGGTGATGAGCTTTAGGTCTCCAGATTTGGGGCTTTTCTGATATTTTCTCCCTCATGTCATTCCTGCATCACCTCGTTGTTTGAGCATGCCAATTGTCTACCACTTGTACCAATTGGCACATGTCAATCTCTGAGTGGTGCCACATTTCACCTATTTTCAGTGAGAGTTTAAGGTTTCTCTAACATAGCTTCAGAAATCCGATTCAGTGCCTGCTTGAATATTGTCACATAATACTTATGGTTTGGATTGATGAGCATGTTCTGAATGGTTGTTTGATTCATAAGAACCACCCATAAATCTCCCTTCCTCTAACACACAGAAAATAAAAATTTCTTTGACAGGAGACAGAGTTTCAATACTTTGAAAACAAACTTCTATTCCCTTCAATAACTCAAAAAAAACTATTACACTACTTCCTCACTGAGAGGGATTACAAAATTATGACTGCTACAAAACGCAGTGCATAAAACCAACTCACCGTCTGTTCAAAACAAACATACTCTGTCTCTAAGACACTCTGCTGTGTTTTTCCCTTTCGCACTGCTGTGCATACACACTTAAAAAGTTACACTCAATTTTTCACTTTTTACACACTGCTATGTAATAAAAAATTTACGTACTGTCTATAAAAAAAACTACCAAGCTTTTTCGATCTTTTTATTTTTATATGCCGGAACATATAAAACATATTATAATAAACCCTCTTTTAAAAAAAATAAAATTAAAACTAAATTCTATGGCCCACCTTTCATTTTGCATATGATATATATATAACATATGTATATATTAAACTATCAAAACATTAAAGAACCCTTTCCGTCGGACTTCAAAATTCTAAATAGATTGAATTTCAAACCAAATTTGCGTTCCAAAATGGGATGCTGACGTCTGCCTAATTTTAACTCGAATTCTCAATCCAATGTGCCTTATAAAAAATTCGGGTCCGGTTTTCAGGTTTTCAGATTCCCTTCAATTTCATGCGATCCAATATTAATGCTCCACGTGTCCTCCTTTTGAATTTACAAAATTGTCGGGTAAATTTCTGTTTGTTTAATTTCTGGTTGGTGAATTGCGTTAATGCTGGCTGTTGTGTTTAAATACAATCCTGTACAGAAATATGGCTGTGGCCGTCTACAAAAAAAACTTGCAGAAATTTTAAATGCTGAATTAAATTTCTGGATGGCATGCAAGCAACCTCCAAAAAAAATGTTGCTGCTGCATCCGTCCTTCTGCTGCAGCAGTTGAAGTTAAAATTCAACAGCACAGGGTTTAATAAGTGAGGGTGTAAAGGTAACTTTTTGTTGATAGTACTGGATTAAGATCATCTATTAATTTTTGTAGGGTCTTATGGTGTTTGGTTTTTTAGTTTTGGGTTGGGCTTATTGAGTCTAAGATAGTTTTTGAGTGAAAAAATTGCTATCAGGTATTAAAAAATTTTGGTTCTTTTGTCAAAATTTATGAGCTTGTTAGGAAATACAAAACCGACAATGGTTGTATCTTAAATTTGTGGAAAATAATTTGAAATGAAACCTTTTTTTTTAGGTTGTTGCAGCAGGTGCAAACCCCATTCAAATTACTAGGGGCATTGACAAGACAATAAAGGCCCTTGTTTCGGAACTCAAAATTTTGTCAAAGGAGGTAAACGCTTGCCTTTTGAGTAGGCCGGTTTTCCTTTTTGCTGATGGTTTGGTGTATCTAATTGAATTAGTTGCCTAAGGTATTTTTGGTTGCAAACTCCTTTTCATTTTTCATACAGTATTGGCCTTGTGGAATACATTTGATTGTGTGGTCTTGTTAAATCTACAACATTTGTAGTTGTTTAGTCTTATGGCCGAGGTGCACTTTTATTATGGAAATAGTTGATGCAATATTGTCATTTAATCCTTACTGCAGGGTAGCATGCTGAGAAGTTTTTTGTGAAACATTTGGTATTCAAAATGACACTTGATCCTATACAGCATCATGCACTTGACTTCAAAATTTATATTCAAAGTGTGCCAGACAATTCTTGCAAAATTTCAAATATTTAGGTTGTTTTAAACCATTATATTTTTCATGTATTGGATGCTGAAAATGTGAAAAAGACTTTGGTATGAAACCAACTGGTGAATAATTTCCAGCACAACAACCACTTCAAAGACATGATTTAGAAGTAGAAAAAATGTGCTTATGAAGCATAGAAAGATATCCTTGATGCATTGTCAATGTTTGGCTAGGGTTATTTTTGGAGAAAATAACTCCCTATTCCTAGAATAGTGATCTTCAATACAAGTAAATGCCAGAGAAGAGAGATCATCGTGTGACGCAACAAAACTGAAATTGGACCCCCAAGGAGAGCTGGTGTGTCTACAATCGCTGTGTCAGCATTTTCCCTTGGTGTAACCCGTTCTTTTCCTCCAGCATGAGTCTTAATTGACTTCTTCTTTCTTCGGGTTTATTTATCAAATTCGTAGAATTTGATAAATAAATACTATTCACAATGGTTGGACTTTAATTTATATTCCCAACTTTATATTATCTCCAATCCTTATAACCAATGTTTAACTTTCAACACTTTGTATTTATACTCCACGTTTCTTTTTAAATAAATAACTTGTAGTGAACTTTCGGCTCTATATTTCACCACCCAACCTTACAACAATCACCCTCCAGACTTATGCTAATTATCCGCCAATCGTTTAATTAAACAATTTCATTATACTCCGGCCCCACCTATATATATCAATAACCAATCAAACACTCGTATCGTACCTGGCTATCCTCCGCACACCTTGGTTAACCTCCGGGCAAGTTCAACGTGCGACCACCGTCCGATGGCCCTTCTCCAAATCAACGACTCTTGGCAATTTCGCTCGGCTTCCAACGTCGGGCTTTAACGTGCGATGGCGTGGGTTAAACGGTTGTTTGCCGGGGTCACTTCGCCACGTGTCGCATTCCCTATGGAATCGCTCGCGAATAAGAAATACCGCCTACTCCGCAAAAGCGGTGCGATATGGGCAACCAGCTTTTGTGATTCCGCTCGTGGTTTTGGTAGAGGGCTTGACCACGGGTGCATGTCTGGTTCCGCTATCCTTTTGTTTGTTAACTCATGTCCAATCCTCGGGTCAGGTTCCGAAAGCACAATAATTTTGTCTCTTTATTAAGCGGGATTTTAATATGTGGATTATCAAAGAAAACCAACACAAATTTTATAAGAAAATTGTTCAAAAGTCGAGCCCGCCGGACTTCAAACGGCGATAAACCATAATTCAAACCAAATTCGCGTTCCAAAATAGCCTGCTGACGTCGGCCAATTTTGTGACGCGAATTTCTTATCAACTTCGCCCTAATATTTTACGGGTCCGGATTTCCACTGCGCGAGCGGCCCAAACAAAGATCCGCTCCAATCAATTTTTGCCACGTGTCCTCAATAAAAACTTGCCCTGCTCCCGGCTGCGGGTGCATTCGATGGCGTTTAAGGTGATGGGACATGGATATGGCGATTTCATATCATTCGCATTAACATTTAACGCCGTTCAATTAAGTTTTCACATCAAATCTAGATTAATTAATTTTTAACACTGTTCAAGATCGGACCTCCACTCCTCTGAGCGATTCCGCACGCTCCAATTTGATCCGGCCTTTGGCTCTCATTATTAATGATCAGAGATTCATTATGACGGCCGTCCTTTGATTGCATTGCAGACAGGTCGACATAAAAAATTGCGTTTAGCCATGGTTTTTCAGACAAGCCGGTTGCTGGATTACACTGTCTGGTAACTGCGACGATAAGGAGAAGTGGCCAGCGGAACTTCTGATTAGACTTTGCTGCATATTTCCATTTCGCTCAGTTCTGTCTCTGTCTGTCTTCCTCTGTTAATTGGAATTCTGCTTCTTCGTCTCTTGTGCCCACTGCGCCTGAGATTGCACCCATGCCTCGCGTGCGTCATAGGATGCGTTGCCGCAGGGGGAGCACTAGAGGTCAATCCCGGCGCGCTCCCTCCAGCACCTCAACAGAGATGACCTCCGGCCAGTCTAGTGATTATTACTTAGGTAGATATCCAAATACTAGGAGTGGGCGGGGTCGGCTTGTAGCATCTGGCCACCGTATGGATTCCCCTGCTCCTGGCTTCCCCATCGCTAGTTCACCTTCTCCCACGACGCGCACTGCGCAATTTTCCTTTGATTGCACTCTCAACCGCCCGCGAATCACAGCTGTAGTCACTGTGGTCTTCCGCGAGGAGGCCCAAACGAAGGAAGAATGCACCCGTCCGGCGGGTCTGAGCTCGGAAAAAGCCGGCCAGCATTCGGGCCTTCAGGAGGGGAGCCGTGGCATGCATGAGGAGGTAGCACCTAGCGATCCTGGACCTTCCGAATTAGGATGGTGCCGAATCGTGGAGGAACCAGCGGTGGATTAGTTTGGTTAATTTGTTTTTCTTGCTTAGCAGGCCCAGTTAATTGGGCTACTTTTAGTTTCTTTTACTGTGCTGGACCTTTAAGTAATATTTTTGAATTCTGTAAATTAAACGTTCAAGACTGGTTTCCCCGTATGAGGGCAGTCTTCTTAATTTTTTGATTTTTTGATGACAAATTTTCCATGAGTATGGCCAGGCAATGTTTTTGACTTCGGTGTAATTTTATTCACAATGTTAATAGATTAACTTTACTTTGAATTCTCACATGATTAGCGTTTTTCTTGATCTGTTCAAGGATTTTGGGTGCTTTAATTTGTATTTGGAACAATGGACGTCGGTACTCTATCTGTTGCTTTACTGTTCTACATACTACTATTTCACTTTCTTATAGATGCCTCGGGCATATTTGAATGCTTTCTCAGATTTTCGATAATCTCCATGTGGACCGTTACTGGTTTTTATATCATGTCCCTGTATGGGGTATTTTTCTATCATTGTCTGGGGTGGTACTTCCACTTTTCTTGATGGATATTTGGGTTCCAATCTTCAGATGTGAAAATGTAATGACTTCATGGACTGTTTTACTTCATATAATATATTCAAAATAGCATTTTTTCTCTTTTGAAAAAAAATATGATTAATGTTTATCATTCTGCCTTCAAAACTAGCGATGCTGGTCTATGTTGCTGGTTTATTGATATGGTATGATGGTCTTTTTATATTTTGGACATATCACACTCCTCACATGATTAGCGTTTTTCTCTGTTCAAGGATTTTGGGTACTTTAATTTGTATTTGGAACAATGGACGTCGGTACATACTCTATCTGTTGCTTTACTATTCTACATACTACTATTTCACTTTCTTATAGATGCCTCGGGCATATTTGGATGCTTTCTCAGATTGTCAATAATCTCCATGTGGACCGTTACTGGGTTTTATATCATGTCCCTATATGTGACATGGGGTATTTTTCTATCATTGTTCGGGGTGGGACTTCCACTTTTCTGGATGGATATTTGGGTTCCAATCTTCAGATGTGAAAATGTAATGACTTCATGGACTGTTTTACTTCATATAATATATTCAAAACAACGTTTTTTCTCTTGTGAAAAAAATGATTAATGTTTATCACTCTGCCTTCAAAACTAGCGATGTTGTTCTATGTTGCTGGTTTATTGATATGATCTGATGGTCTTTTATATTTTGGACATATCACACTCCTCACATGATTAGCGTTTTTCTCTGTTCAAGGATTTTGGGTACTTTAATTTGTATTTGGAACAATGGACGTCGGTACGTACTCTATCTGTTACTTTACTATTCTACATACCGCTATTTCACTTTCTTATAGATGCCTCGGGCATATTTGGATGCTTTCTCAGATTGTCGATAATCTCCATGTGGACCGTTACTGGGTTTTATATCAAGTCCCCGTATGTGACATGGGGTATTTTTCTATCACTGTCTGGGGTGGGACTTCCACTTTTCTGGATGGATATTTGGGTTCCAATCTTCAGATGTGAAAATGTAATGACTTCATGGACTGTTTTACTTCATATAATATATTCAAAACAACGTTTTTTCTCTTGTGAAAAAAAATGATTAATATTTATCACTCTGCCTTCAAAACTAGCGATGCTGGTCTATGTTGCTGGTTTATTGATATGGTCTGATGGTATTTTTATATTTTGGACATATCACACTCCTCACATGATTATGATTAGCGTTTTTCTCTGTTGCATGGTTTTGGGTACTTTAATTTGTATTTGGAACAATGGACGTCGGTACTCTATCTGTTGCTTTACTATTCTACATACTGCTATTTCTCTATCATGGACTGTTTTACTTCATATAATCTCTACACTTTCATGGACTGTTTTACTTCACTGTTGTAGGGTCTTGGGTACTTTAATTTGTATTTGGAACAATGGACGTCGGTACTCTATCTGTTGCTTTACTATTCTACATACGGCTATTTCACTTTCATGGACTGTTTTACTTCACTGTTGTAGGGTTTTGGGTACTTTAATTTGTATTTGGAACAATGGACGTCGGTACTCTATCTGTTGCTTTACTATTCTACATACCGCTATTTCACTTTCATGGACTGTTTTACTTCATATAATATCTTCACTTTCATGGACTGTTTTACTTCATATAATATCTTCACTTTCATGGACTGTTTTACTTCATATAATATCTTCACTTTCATGGACTGTTTTACTTCACCGTTGTAGGGTTTTGGGTACTTTAATTTGTATTTGGAACAATGGACGTCGGTACCCTATTCATGCTTTACTATTCTTACATACCGCTATTTCAATTTCTTATGGACTCGTTTTTCTCTGTTGCAGGGTTTTGGGTACTTTAATTTGTATTTGGAACAATGGACGTGGGTACTCTATCTGTTGCTTTACTATTCTACATACTGCTATTTCACTTTCATGGACTGTTTTACTTCAATAATATCTTCACTTTCATGGAATGTTTTACTTCATATAATATCTTCACTTTCATGGACTGTTTTATTTCATATAATATCTTCACTTTCATGGACTGTTTTACTTCATATAATATCTTCACTTTCATGGACTGTTTTACTTCACTGTTGTAGGGTTTTGGGTACTTTAATTTGTATTTGGAACAATGGACGTCAGTACTCTATCTGTTGCATTACTATTCTACATACTGCTATTTCACTTTCATGGACTGTTTTACTTCATATAATATCTTCAAAACAACGTTTCTCGACTTTTAAAATTTTAATTTTTTTTTAAAAAATTGAACCCTCCGTCGGTCTACCGACGCCTTGTATACGTCGGAACTGCGACAACCCAGAAACGTCGGAGGAGAGACAACATGAAAACGTCGGAAGAGCGACATTCCAAACGTCGGACCACATATCGTCGGAATTACGACATCTTCCAGACGTCGGAAGAGTGACGTCCAAAACGTCGGACCACGTTTAGTCGGAATTGCGACAGTTTACGAGCGTCGGAAGAGCGACGCCAAAACGTCGGACCACGTTTAGTCGGAACTGCGACGGTTTATGAGCGTCGGAAGAACGACGTCAAAAACGTCGAACCACATTTCACTGGAAGTGCGACAATTTTCAAACGTCGGAGGCGCGACGGTTTGTGAGACGTCGGAAGAGTGACGCCGGTTCGGAACGTCGGAAGAAGTGTCGATAGTGCGACACTTTTTGCTTGCGTCGGAACGACGACGGCAGGACAAACCACGGTTTGTCTGCCCCCTAACTGTCGCTCTTGCGACAGATATGTGTCGGAATAGCGACGAATTGGCCGTCGGAATTTCCGCCAAATTCTCTAGTGTAGGCCCAAGGGAGAAATCCACCTTTTTGATTTACCGTATATCTAGCCATTCACCAACAAGGATTCTTAGGCACACCGAGGCACACAATCTAGCTTTACTACAACCCACAGTCTGATTTAGGGGTTACTAGGCTAGTGGCTTTACTGTGATCCACAGTCCGGTTCAGGGACCACCAGGCCATGTGTTTTTCATTTCAGAGATCCACCCCACTCAGCTTCGAATCCATTTGACAATCCAACTCAACCTAAGTATGAGAAATCCATCTCAAAGTTGTACCAAAATGGCAAGGCTAGGCTGAAAAACAATGTCACACCTAGAAAAAACCATTCCATGAAAGAAAAGAACTGCATGAAATACCATGCATGCCATATCTGGAAGGGAAAACACACATGCAAATCGATACCTTACAACAATCTTGTTCTAGCTACTTGATTCCTGCTCCTCCTTGATTTCTTCCTCCTTCTTCTTACTTTCTTGCCTTTCTTTCTCCAATGCCAAAGTGCTCTATGAAACTCTAAGTGTCCGAGAGTGAGTGAGAGAGAGAGAGAGAATAATGAGAGAGCTCCAAAACTGAAATGACAAAAGGTTTGAGCAAAAGCTTTCCAAGTATGGGTTTTGAAGTAAAGAAAAGTAAAAAGTTTAGAATATGCTGTAAATACTGATTCACCCCCCCCCCCTCTCAGTATCTTCCCAACAATATTTTCCTTGTTATGCATCTTGTTTCATTTTTGAGATATACATGAATTTCATAGACTCCATAGCCCAATGATTTGAAGACCTCTCACTCCACCTATTCTACTTGATCATGTTACCCAACCAAAACAAACAACAAACCCTACACTTAACAACTAGCCTAGAATCAAACCCTAAAAGCAAACAAGTTCACATCATTTGCATACAATAGAGAGAGCCCTCTCTGAGTCCAGTAAGGCTAGGTCCTAGGACTCCAAAGACTAGTCTGATGTTACCTTGTGCATTTTGTCTTCAAATCTACTAAATCACAGGACCATAACACTTCCTATGGGTATTTATAAAACAACTTGTTGAAATATTTACAATGAATAACCTGCTCAAAAGAAAAATTAATCATGACAATCATAACATGTATTAGAGTTTTATAATACAAATTATTACGATATTTAAAATAATATACACATATACACATATACAAATTTTATCTACCAACAAGCAAAAGGATATGATTCCCATATCAACAACAAGGAAGTACAAAGGCTCACACCTCCACCCTCAAAGTAATTCCAGGATTCACCTCCTTCCCAGGAAGTCCAAAACCCAATGTGAAATTCAAAGCTGCATCCAATGTCCAACGTTACAATCCTATGCCATTTGTCCTCTTAGCAAACAGTTATTTGCTCATTGTTCCAGGGCACACTCCCAATGTGCATCTGATTCCATCTAGAAATACTAATGGAAAAAAAAAATCCATCCATGACCTTCCCTTCTTTGTTGCACAGTCCCTCAGGAAATTCGGTCACCCCCTTCCATGCAATCACACACCTTCCAAGTTCCGCTAGCACTGCCATCCTGGGAAGTCCATCCCTTGGCAAGGCTTCCTATCATCGGAAGGTCAAACAACCAAGGCATATACCTGCCTCAAAACCATCATACCGATCATATCATTCTCATGGAAATCAGTGGACACTATTGGGTACTCGTGCCCCACAATGGCCATCCTCCTGAAGTGCTTTAGCAACATACTATTGCATTTTCCAATTGTTGCTAATGCTTGCAATCAGTTTCAACCACCCAATTGGGAATTTAAGTGCTTCCTGTACTAAGCACATAACTACGATTAGATTCAAAATAAATTGAAATAAATTCACATCAAACCTTATTGGTGTCCCATCAACAAGGTGCACCTGCAATTCTGTTCGCTTCCTATCACAACAAGTCAAACTATCATATTTGACCAAATCATCATGTACAAACATATCACATCAGGTTAGCTTAAAACACAACCATCATATATCAAAATCATAAATCACATGTACCCATCATAAAAAGGAATCATATATCACATGTAATCATCATAGACCATAATCATAAATCACATGCATAATAAAATTGAAATAAAATACTGATACTTATCCTTCATTGGTCCTTACTTTTGCCTTCATTCTTTTGTACACACACTGGCTCTGTTGCCGCACCTAGAAAGCACCCAGTGCCATTTCTTCTCTTCAAATACGTACACATACACATAGTGTACAACACGTACATCCAAAGAAGGCATAAAATATCACACAATACATACACCCACAATGGAATATGACACATACTCCCACACTCAGTGTAGAATACAACACAAGAAATATGCCTACATTTAGTGTACAACACAACACATTACATACACATATACATAGTACCACACAATGAATACACCTGTCACGATACTATTACTACACCATGCACATACATAGCACTACATGCCCTCAACACAACATGTATGACATGCACATGATACCACATGTATACTAGTTCCATATGAAAAACATGTACACAGTACCATTTGTACACAATACACTTGCATAACGTGTGCACAACTTCACATGTATACGGCACCACCTACACAACATGTACATAACACCAAATGTACACCACACTACCTATACAATGTGTACGTAATACCACATGTACACAACACCACATGCATGACATGTACACCACACCACATGTACACAATGCCACATGCATGACATGTACACGATACCACCTACACACAACACCACATGCATTTAACACCACATGTACAATCATGCACACACCAACATATGTACATAGCACCATATTCACATATGCACACAAAACCATATGTACATATAATTTCATATACAACATGTACATAGGACAATACATACACAACACCACATATCCAACATGCGTACAATACGATAGGTACAGAGAATGACATATCCAACATGTACGTAGCACCATATATACCTAGCACAACCTATGAAATATACATACAACACCATACAATCATGCATACAACATCATAGGTACACAATAGTACATATGTTACATGTACATGTCACCATAGGTACAATCATTGAATATACAACATATGTAACATATACAAAATAGTAGTATTGCACATCCATAGACCACACACTGATGCCACAAGAAACCTTGCTTATACTGTCTTTAATATCAATGCATATCCTAGCATGCGATAGATCACACTACCTTCACTTCACTGATGTACCCCTCAACATTACCTTCCATAACATAGACATAGGCATAGTACAAGAATATAATATCAATTCATATCCACATGATACTGAGCTCATATATTTTTTAGGGATACTCTTCCCACTTGATTCCTCATAAGATCCAAGAACCTCTTCATGCCATTCACTTGCATAATAAATCATTCTTCCACAATAATGATCCTTGAAAACTGTGTCATACAGTGACATAGATAGATAAATACATACATATATAGAATCATTAGCATAAAAAAGTCATGATATCATCAGAAAATGACATACATACACACATATATACATATAAAAATTAGCATCATGATCCATGATGACCATGTTAGACACATCATACATACATACATACATGTATACATATATAAACATCAACATAATCATGATCACATCACAATTGCTAGATATCATAGGGTCTAGGTTAAGAGAAGTTAATTTATCTGTGCACACCATGAAAAACAATGAGAAAAATAGTTCCCAACATAGCCAATATATCTGAAGCCTCAAATATATTTACTTTACCTTTCTGTTTACTTTTCTCATGTCTATACTGTCACCATCCATTTACCACAATAGACCCAACCAGTCCAACCGACTGTCATATTCTTACCTTCCGCTATGCTTACTCATGCACTAAGCTTCATCAGTGTCTTTTATTACCTGTTGGGTACCACACAGCTCTCCCCAAGATCCATTAATTCTCCTCTCTCCTGAACCACTTCCTAAGACACTCAAAACATAAAAGGAAATAAATAGAACAAATGAGAAGAAAAACATGAAAAAAAAACCAAAAGAAATATTACATTGCAACAAAGTGGCAAAGCTATGCACCAGACATAAACCAAACACAAAAGAATCACAAAATAAAGAAAACACAAAAAACTCAACAAACACCAAGACTCAATCCCCATGGATTCTCAGGGAAAACTCAATATGAGCCTTCTTCAATATTTCATAGCAGTCTCTTTGCCATGGAATTCACTACATCATACTTCCATAAACACATAATTGTCAACGTATAAGGAATATAACAGCATACAACTTACCTTTCCTTGTTAAGCAAAGCACGCTGACCTGTAATTGAACACACATGTCAGCCATATGTACCAAAGATCAAGACAACATATTTGTCAATTTTAAGTCAACTTTTACCAAAACTAACCACCATGTCATAATAAAATAATATTCAAAATCATAATACTACAAGTATCACCTACTTACACTCACATACATATCAATCGTCTCAACATATATGGATTTGTACTACCATCTTAAAACAAGTTCATTACTTCATGAAAAATTATAGACACATAGTCATATCATATGATTTATCAAACATTCAAACAAACTATAAAAGTACCATGTTAGATAAGTCAACTATATGACATGATAGACACCAAACACCCAACACCGAATTGATGACATAATCAAACAATTATGCATCAAATACACGTCATAAACAAATTCATACCTAAATGTATCTTAGGGGAAGCTACTTTTTTTGCACAATCAATCTATATTAGCATGATATAAATTCACAAAAAATCAACTCAAACATAAATAAGGTCATGATACCCATAACAATATCTAGCTACTTTGGTACCAGTAGCTAACACGTTCACATCATAGGCTCATAAATACTTGTCTTTCTTGCATAACAATAACATATGCACAATCCGTATAGATTAGTATGTCATAGTATCACAACATATTATCTCATATCTAAATGTCATAACCATAACCATCTGCATAGGCCAATCCAAATTAGCAAGATATATATAACATGAATATCATAATTCCATAACCTTAATCATAAAGTTAACTAGCATACAACAACAAAAAGTTAACATATAACACACTCATCAACAACTTCTAACATAATCATTGAGCTAAATACAAGTTAACATATACCATATTCATCAACAACATATAACATAGTCATCAAGCTAATACAATGCTTGACTAACCAACGCATGTACATATGATCACACTAATTGACTAACATATGTCATGTATGTAACCATAAAATCAATAGAATGAAAGACATGCACATAACCATAATGCATATAACTACACTGGTCAACTATAATTTATCACACATGTAACCATAATAATATAATTACAAACATATAAGTAACTCTAATGCTTACAACAACCATGAATCACATACTTGCATGCCAAGCATACAAACTTGTATGACGATATGCTCTTACCCCACATTCAATTGTTGCAACTTCACTTTAATGATCTGCATCTCCTACTTTATCTCAACCAAACACATTAGCATCATAATATACCAATGTCATCAGGATGACCTAATTTCATACAATGAACTTATGCACAACAACCTCAATCAAACCAATGAAATCTTGACCATATGCACCCACTTGACATGTATAACCAATCATGAACGACCAATGCATGTCCAACATATGACATCACACAAGAAAGCATACACTGATAACAATAAAGCATGACCAATGTGTAACCCTAGCATAAGGAATAAATTCATGTACAATGTGTAACAATGTGCAAACAAGTGTGCATGAAAAGTACACAAGCATGAGAAACACATAACCAGTCATGACAACATGTTGACAACAACACCATCGACCTTCACATGCGGACATCACTACAACCGTGTTCAACACCATGCAAATGAAACAAGAACACAAGGGCCACAAGTATATTAAACACATTTGAAATCAACCTAAATGCATGATCAACACACTGCCCATCCAGTACGAGGGTTGAACCATGCTCTGATACCACTCTGTAATAACCCCTTCCCACATTTTCCCAAGTAACCGGTCAACCAGGGTAAACATGTGATGAGAGGCTACTATAATGATATTCAAGCTCCTATGCGACCTTAAGGAGGTGGAACCAATGGAAACACAACATACATACATTGTACAATATAAATAACACCCCCAGGAGGTAACCCAACCTTTAAAGCCCCTTACCCTTGGGTCACACTAACCTTTTGACCTCTTTGAGCCATAGACATAGACACAAGCTTGCAAGCCAACATCCAGGAGGCTATAGATACAGGCATAGATCTACATGCTAATGTTCAGGGCCCTGATCCCTAAGTTTTGTACTAGCGTCCCTAGGATTTGAGCCACCTTTTTAGGCCCATAACCTAGTTCTCTGCCCAAAACTTCAAGAAAAGTTCAGAGATGATAAATAACAACAAGAAAATTATACAAAAGAAATCACATCAAAAAGAAATCATTTGGAACCCTCCTAGCCATGACAGGCATTTTGTCAAACATGTCACAAACATTGAAACTACAAGTGTAAACAAGAGATTTGAGCATGTGGGTCTCATACTTATCTAAGAATGGCTAAGAAGCATTACTCCCTTACATTATTAGCTAAAATACAATCTATTTGACAGTAGATATGTTGTGCATTCATTTACAAGAAAAAACATGGGGAGAGCCATACATCATCACTGTTAAAGTACATGCTTATAACCAACATAATAACAACAAAAATACCATGAATACAACAACAATAGAATCCACACATAAATGATTAAATTTTCATACCAAATACCAAGGGAATGAATTACTCATTAATGAATGTAGAAACCAACTAGAGATGGGACTTCCATGTTCCACCTGACCATATATTGGCTAATCCAATTCTCTCTTCAGCCAATCACCCCTGTGCCATATTCCAGGCATAAATGTGGGATCTCATCAAACACATCAATCAAAACCAATCCAGGGCTTTCAGAGGCCAAACCAGCTCAACCCTCAACCCATGATTCCAGCTCAGGGTCGAACATCACAACTGTTGGGAAAAATACTGAGAGGGGGGGGGGTGAATCAGTATTTAGGACATACTCAAATCTTTTTACTTTTCTTTACTTCAAAACCCATACGCTACTTTGCTGAAGCCAACTAGCGTATACACGCGGATCTCCTTTATTAAACTCGCGTATACACAGAGATATTATTATGCAATTAAATCTTTACTTAGATCTATGCAACATTCATTCTTCTGATGTTTAGTTAACAGTAAACATGTGCAGTAACAATAGAATAAATCATCACACATAAGCATCACACACGAACACCAGGATTTTAGGTGGAAACCCAAGTCGGGAGAAAACCACCGCTCTCGTTGTCTCAGCCTTCAATATTTTATTATAGAGAAAACATCTTACAACAATGTGCTGGCGCAGACTCCTACCAGCACGCAGGCACCCACCTGCGCTCGTTTACCAGCCTCTCCTGGAAGGGAGCACTAAACCCCTGCTCTCGTTTACCAGCCTCTCCTGGAAGGGAGCTACTACCCCCTGCTCTCGTTTACCAGCCTCACCTGGAAGGGAGCTTCAACCCCCTGACTGAAGGCTACAACCCTCAGCTCCACCATGGACCACGTTTCATCAATTTTCACACTAGATCCAAACAACTTCAATAGAGCACAACTTGCAGGCCTCGTTTCATCATATTTTCAGACTGGACCCACTCCATACTTTTAAGCTCAAACATACATCACCAACAGATACTTGTCAATTTAGATAACCCAGACAGATAGCAGTTACATAGCAGAACAAATCAGACATTTCATACTCATACTTCAGCAAACCCTAGTTTTGCATACGCTCTTTCCTTTCATTGATGCCGCGTATACACGCGCTTCCGTTCACATCAACCAGCGTATACATCTTGTTTATACTTCAGATCAGATACGCGCTTTCTCTTTACCAAACCCGCGTATATACGCGCTTCCGCTGTTCCGAACTAGCGTATACATCTTCAGTCATTATAGAGCAGCATACTTCTTCAGATAAGATATTTAGTTCAAATTTAACCCTTTTACTTCAGACAGATGTTCGCTTCATCTCAGATCTAAGCATTCCATAAACAGATCTAGCAGATACAAACACATTCCAGATCTAGATTCCCTTCTTCATCATTTCTTCATTGGTGCATCATGCATTCAGATCTATCATTCAACGGTAACCCTTTCCATTCAGATATACATCAGAGAGAAGTATTCATTCAAGCTCAGACATCTTGCACCCACGCTCATGATTTGCACAATGAATTTCTTCTCTTTATATATGTTTACCCTTTTTCAATACCATGAGCCAAAACCACATTACTTCCGATGGTATTCCTGGACGGGGTCATATAGACGAAACATTACTCAATACAATGGGTCAATACGATGGTGGTTACCCCTGGTTTTGTACTTTATGAGCGCTTTTGCCCATACGCGACTTGTCATGTTATTTCCCGCGTGCATACGCGACTTATCCTAGACAATTCCGCGTATTCCTTGAGACATACTCTTTTCATCATAGATCTAGCACATATTGAATTCCTTTCTTCATTACCTTCTTTACTCACTGTAGATACATCAGATTTACATCATTTACCAAGTCCATCAAGTCATATTCTATCAATCACAACTTCATCAAGTAGGCTGCCATTCAAGGACAACACTCTATCAAGTGGGTTGTCATCAAGGACAACACTCAGCATCATTTTTCCAACAAACATCATATCACATCAGATTTACATCATTTACCAAGTCCATCAAGTCAAGAATAACTTCATCAGGTGGATTTCCATCAAGGACAACACATGCCAACAATCTCACGTCTTCATCTTCATTCAGTGAGTTGCCATCAAGGACAACACTCTGCATTATATTGCCAACAACAACCATCATAGATTGGTCTCTATCCAAGTTGTTTCAGGGCTCCATAGTGTTTGTTCCAGCCAATGCTCTAGGACTAGTAACTCAACCCCAGTTGTGTCCAGGCTCAAAAGCATTTGGCCAACCAATGCTACAGGACTAGTAACTCAACCCACCTAGGGGTTCAGAGTGTTTTTCCTACCAAGGTTCCAGGACTAGTAAATCAACCCAATAATTTTCCATCGGGCTCGAGAGAATTTATCCAACCAAGGATATAAGAACTAATAACTCAACCCACAACTAAAGGAATCACGAGAACCAACAATAAATAATCAATGGAAATAAACCCACAACACCATGGCTATCCGAGAAATGGAAAGGCTAGGAAAATCCATTGTCAATCCAGGAAATTGTTGGAGTGGGGTCCCCTGAGGCACAATTTTCAATACAATTTTGTATAACTTTGTATTTGCGTTCTATGCAAAGGGAGTCAAGGGGCTTTGGGGTTGGTTAAAGTCCCCAATTTTGAAGTAAATGGGTTTAAGGGTAAACTGTGGGCCTCAAACCATGGTTTGAGACCATAGTATCTACGCGCTAGGAATATATAAATAGATAGATCATGTCTAAGCTAATTAGTTCTGAGTAAGTTCATGATATTGATGTTTATGTGTCTGTAATATGTTGTAAATGTTGTCTGGGTTTGGTTGAAAGGCTCCTGCTGGCTATGTGCGCGAAGACCTAGTCCTAGCTATGTGTGGATTCCGCTGGCTGTGTTCACGGAAGGGTTTTGTAAGGGAAATTTGATCTATTGATTGAAAGATCTGAAGCTAATAAAAAGGAAATTTTTTGGCAAGTCTACTGTGTTATGCATCTAAGTTGTTTACTTCTTATGTTATATTAAGATCGCATTATCTATCTTACTTATTGATGATTGCGCAAGGTTATCTGATATGATTATGAATGCTTATTGATGGTTGATAGATCTGTTTAAATATTTTGCATTGTTAGATCTAGATTTGGTTATGTTCTATTTATCTGCACTAAGGAGAAAAATGAATCTATGTTATTCTATTAAGAATTGTGCATTCATTGTGATTATGTTGTATATTATTGCACGCATCTGTTTACAAGTGATATAAGTTTGAATTTAGTTTTGCTGAGGACCAATTCATTAATTTCTCCCTTGGGGTGTGGAAACCTGCTTCCAGCAACCCCCCATACTACTTCAAGTGAGACTTTGGTCTGCACAAGAAAATCACTGCTGAAAGGAGCAGTAGTTTGAGGGTTTTTTGGTATCCATAAACTATGAACCTAGGCCAGGACCCCTCAAGCCAACAAATGGTTCCGTTGCTAGGACTAGGATCATTTTGAGGGAGATTTGATGTTGTGGCATCTAACACGAAACAAATTACAAGATTGGTTGGATAGAAAGATTCTTGAATTTGTGCTCCAAGAGAATAGAATTACTTAGTTATCTAACGAACAGTGGGTACAGAAATATATTTATACAGAAGTGCATGACATATTATTTTTTTCCTTTGCACACGAACCACTAGAGTGGTTGTCATGCTTAGTTGAATTCCATCATTGCATAAAAGACGACATAGTCACTGAGTGGACTCCTGAATTGATCCAACAAGTAGAGAAGTTTGATAATAATATCACTTGCAAGATAGATCATTGGATCGATCACCTCTTGGGAGGAATTGTGATTGAATTTTCCATTGATCAATTTGTATCATATTTTGAAGCAGAAAGAAGGTTTTTCAAAGGCCCTAGAGGTAAGTTCCTGCTCTCATTGAAATTATTTCTGAAAATGATATTGTGCGAACAGGGTTGTTTGTGCGAACATACTGCTTGAATGCATAAAAGAGGTCCAACTGATGCGCAGTGGAAGAATTTATCTTGAAGATTCCGATTTTTTTTTTATAGCCCTCTGAAGCCTGGATCTGATAGTGAACCTGAACCAGAAACTGCTAGCTCAAGTGACTCTGAAGAAGATAGCTCATCACATCAGAAACCCTTGAGTCTGTTTCCAACTCCACTTATAAACTCACATCACAGATCACCCAATCCACCGTGCAGTCCATCTCCACCACCACCTCCACCTCCCCCTAAAGTAGATATGGTTGCATCAATGAAGTTACCTAATTTCAGAGGCATTGGAAATGAGGATACTGATCACTTTTGGTTTGTGACTAAGGCTATATGGCAGGCTCAACAAGTTAACAATATTAATATTAGAAAATAATAGTTGGCTACTGCATTCGAAGATCATGAATTAGATTGGTACATTAGGTACACTCAAGCAAACCCTACTGCTACCTTGGAAGAAATTAAATCGGCCCTAAAAGAACAGTTTAAGAAGCCGAAGTGATACGTGCAGATGGTAACAGAAATGAAGGATATTCGTCAGGAGCTTAATGAATCTATATGGGAGGCTGATCAAAGGTTGAAGCACACCATCAAAGATGGTGGATATTTTATTGATGATACTTAGCATAAGGAATAGTTAATTGCTATGTTTCTCCAACATCTTCACCAACCATTAGGTCAACAAAATATTGCCACACAATTTTAGGTTGTGGAAGTTGCAATGAAATTGGAGGCTACCCCAACACCTATTGTGCTGGGAACTCAAAAGATTCAGAATCAGCTGGAAGCCATGCATCTAGAAATTCAAATTTTGTGCAAAGACAAGGTCAAAGAGGTCTGCACAGAGGTGTGCTGTATAAAATGCAAAGCTTCTGGGCACCATAAATACCAGTGTCCTGTCTTCAAAAAATATCTTAATGTTGGATGTCCTAGTCCATTGAGGAATCTCGTTTGGTGAACTATATGTCAAATTGTTGGATTACATGACACAGATTCTTTCCCAGGGATGATAAAATACCAGCCTGACTTAAAGCAGTTATTTTAAAAATTATGTTTATCATTAGGGAATGATGAGAAACATTGTCACACTTTTATGATGTTGGATAAATAAGATATATATAGAATGCAGGTTGAGCCTACATCACCAGCATCCCCTTCTAGGAAAAAATGATTCCAAGGCAGAGGAAGAGGCCGAGGAGGTGGATTAGTTGGTTGAGGAAGAGGGAAAGTCATTTTATAATACTATGGAGATGCTAGCCATTATGCGTGCGATTGTATGAATCCAACATGATAGTCCTGCGGGCATTGTAGACAATTTGATCATGTTATAGAAGATTGTCATGTCTTGATTGCTAAAATGCAGGAAAAGAAGACGCAAACCCTAACACAAAATATTCAAATGGTTCACGTTGAAAATCGTGAAGAAGAGTGAATGTGGCTACTAGGACTAGTGTACCTACCAATGAAGATAAAGGAAAGCAACTAGCCACTGATGTATGGATCCATAAAGCACCAAAAAATAAAGAAGGATTTAATCTTCAACATGAAAAATAGACCTTTATTGAAGCATAGAAAGAATTTGTAGAAGGAAGTGTGTCAACATTTGGTAGAACACTGAAGGAAGCTGGAGAGATTAAACCATTTCTGCAAGCATGTATAAAGTTGTTGCGCAACAAGAAAACTATCGAAAATCTGCAGGCATTGATAAATAATTGCGCAGAGAAAGAACATTCCATGTTAGAACAACGAGCAATCAACAAAATATACAAGAACAAGAAGAGAATAAGTAGGGAGATGTGTATGACCATGCATATTGGTTCTTATGAAATGGACCAAGTTATTTTAGATCCGAGTTCGGATGCTAATGTTCTACCTAAGAAAATATGGCAGTGCATGGGAGAGCCAAAGCTGGAGTGGTCTACCATTCAACTGCACATGGCCAATCAATATAAGATCATTCCTTTAGGGAGGCCACCACAAGTTGTGGTCAATATAGAGGGTGTTAAGGTGATGGCATAATTTGAAGTGATACAAATTGTAGATAATACTGATCCCTATCCTACGTTGCTAGGATTGGATTAGGCTATTGATATGGATGGTGTTATCAATCTGAAGAGGAGGAGGGAATTTGAAAGCAATGGAGCTAGGATAATCATTCCACTAGATCCTACAGAAGGCCAAAGATATATTGAACCAGTGCACGCTGAGGAAAAGATTGATCAAATATATAATCCAACTTTGCACAAGGAAGCCTGGATTAATCCAACAATAGATGGGAATCTTAAGTGGGAGAAGGATAGCTATTTTTTTCAAACTCTAATGAAGAACTAGAAAATTGGCAGAACCAACTGCATGAGTTGTCTGCGATGCACTGTAATCATGTGACCCAATCTCAAGATTGTATAGCATCTAAGGTACATGATTTACTGCACTATGATGGCTCAATTGATGAAAACATGTTTCTAGGATATCTTGAGAGGAATGTGCCTGAGGAAAGAGTTCCATGCTTTGGATCGTGGTTTGCGCATTACTCCAGCAATATGGTGGGAAACTCATAAGGAGAATATGGGCAACTAGAAGGAATGTGCGTGCATGATGAGGTTGCGGTTTGAATGTCCAGTTATTAAAATGGAACATGTGTACTCTAGCAAAGAGGATCTACGTAGACATTTTGCAATATGGCATCAGGTATGGGGTGTATAACCAAGACTTGAATGGGTCCATATGTTTATTCACATGTTGGGAAAAGTGCCTACTAAATGTTACTTGGAGACAGAGTTGCGCAGAGGCACTAGTGAATGGTATGCACTGATAGAGAGTTTTATTATTACATTTAGCTCAGAAAATGATGATCGAGCCTTGATCCTATAAATGATTAATGTGTTGATCATGGAGACTGTGAATTGTAGACAATTGGAACTTGTGGACTCTAGGGAACCATGCGCAGTCGATGGAACCCCGATCCCCTCTCCTGTGAATTCCAGACAACTATGCTCCATGATGAGCCTTGTTGGATATTACAGGAAGCACATTCAAAATTATGAGTTGATAACTGTGCCCATGACGAAATTACTCAGAACAGGTGTGAAATTCCATTGGGATGATGAATGTCAGAGAAGTTTGTAGTTGTTAAGGGATGTAACAGACACTACTTGCTATGCTTTGAATTACTTGGTCAACAAGCCTGTGTTGGGAGGGACAGTTTGTTGATGGTTATCCTTAGCTCTAGATTATATGCATAGTAAGGTGTGCCACACATGTGGTATCTTCGCGAGGAGGTTGACTAGGTCACAGAGGTGTCAAAAAATATCCATTGGAACAGTAAAATTGGATAAGATAGATTTATTACCATTTTTGGGAGCATCTAAGATGCTTTTAATGAATGGATTTTTCCAGATTTGGGATCGTTTTGTCAGTAATGGAGCCTCATTAATGCACAAGGATTCGTTGCAGACACGCCATAAGTATAAATATGACCTATGGGGTCACAATAGTTCCATTTTCTTTCTGAGTGATTTTCGTGCTTTGATCTCTTTGCTACCCATCGCATTTTTTGTGTCTATGTCTGGTTCGGATCTAGGGTTTGAGGACGCATTGCACCGAGAAGGGCTAGGATACGCTATTCTTGAAAATATGATAACCACAAGACCGGGTGATGACCCTATTGTGCCTGAAGTGCCCATTATGGAAACACTTGCACCATCTAAGACTAAGAAGGGGAAATCCTTTGGAACACACAGATCTCCCTGAGAAAAGACCCCAAGACTGCACCCTTCAGCATGAGAGAAGACAAAAAGACCCATGGCAGAAGTCCCAGAAACCATTGAAGAAGAAGATGAGGAGGTGGTCAAAGTGGCCCCATTCTTGTGGCTACAAAGCTACATTGCACCATGCAAACCATCTGTAAAATCATCGAAGGACCTGGGCAAGGTGTGCGCAGGTATCCAAATACCCTTGATCCCTGAGAATGTCCTAATGGAAGGGGACATGTTCGCAAATATTCTGTAGCTAATATTTGACGATTGGGACATCGTGGATGTTGAGAAGTTCCTAGAGCTTGCACCAGAGCTATACTTGGATCAGGTCACTTATGAAGGAGGTGTTGTGCACCTCGAGGCAAAGAGTGGGGTGCTCAGTCTGCACAAAGAAGATCTACTCAATTTACTATAGATCTCTCATTTTGGGCACAACCCCATAAATGATATCTATGTCTGATAGTTGCTAGGCTTAGTTAATGATGACGCGCCCTGGTTGGGAGAGTGCATCCCCATTGACGCTGAAATAATCCACAGAATCACGGGTCTACCTACTGAGGGGGCCAACCCCATTGCTAACTTTGGTGGTAAACCGCAAGAGAAATCCGTGGCAGAACAAATTAAGAATAAGTATAATGTCACAAGGAAGACCCGAGGATTTTTAGTGGAGGAAATTAGTGACCATGTAGTGCGCTTTGGAACTATCATCTTGGCCTACAAGATGATGTGTAAGTGCAGACCCAAGGAGGTGCTCGCGCATGTGATTGTACTTGTAGGACGTTGTGAAAAAGGGCATGAATTACAATTGGTGCAGTTACCTGTGTAAATAATTTTTAGAAAATGTGCATGAGGCACAAGAGGAAGGCAACACCCTTCTAGTATGCTTGGATCCTCTTATTAATTCTGTTGATTGGATGGAAAACCCTGGAAGATACTCAGTTACCAGAAATTGAGCCTAAGATGTTCCAAGCTACGCACTACAGCACCTTGTGGAACTCCTCAGATCGAGGGCGCGCCAAAGAAAACAAGATTTTCTGGGTTACGTATGATGCTACCTTGAACCAAGAAGTGCATTCAAAGCTGCGATTGTCTACAACATTGTATGATCAATACAAGATGGTATTAGATTTTAAAGCCACATTCCATAATATCCATATCCGCGCTAAAGGCGTCATCGAGGGAGTATTGTATGAGCTACCATACCTGGTGATTGAAGATGATTTACTAATAGTCACAACAGAATGACTGCCAGCCTGGTTGACACCACCTACCCCAACAAAGCCATGCACTTCGATAGGAAAGTCAATCGAGAAAGCAACCGCAATATTTGTAGAGAAATTTGTCGAGCCAGTCACTAAGAAGGTCACAGAAAAAAAGTGACTCCTACAACGAGTGGAGAGACTGTAGAAACTGCAACAGTGCTTGAAAAGAATAGATCTACGCCGAAGGAGATAGGAGAAACTGAGACATCCAAAGGCATCAAGCGTGACTCTCAGGCCGCTGGAGGTTTGTGAAAGAAGAAGAAAGGTTCCAAAAAGGCAGGGCAGGAGGTCCTAATGCTGACAGAGGACGACCTAAATGAAAAAGCAAATGTCAAACATTACCATGCTTGCAACTCAGGGTCGCTGGACATACATGAAGGTTTAGTACAAGTTCGTGCTAGAAGTTGTACAAGTTGGATTGCAGGAATTAAAAGTACAAGCGGTCCAGATTAAAGAGAGTGTGATTCAGGCGAGCTGGCCTAGTGCGCAACCTCTAGACATTGCCCTACCAGCCTCTAGGTATGGATGTTTTTTTCACATCCCCTTTCCATCTATTCAGATGGACGCCAAATGACATCTCCAATTTACAGGATCAGGTGATGTTCATGTTAATATTTCTATGTTACCTGCAGGTCAGCTCCACCTTATGCACTCAAGGATTGTGGACAAACTCCAGTACAAAGAAGTTACTACGCATATGTAGACAAGTGTAATTTTCCAAATCTGGAACAGCTAGCAAGGCATGACTAGAAAATGCATTTTCCAGTAATGGCTACTACAGGAATTGAAACCAAGACCTGTATCCCTTAGAACAATGTGTATAAGTTTTAAATCCAAGAGGAGGCTCCAAATAAATCCTTCTAGGTGGGTTAAACAGATCTCCCACACCTAGTTGTCTTCAGAAAATTCTCTATGAAGGGACTGCAACCAATGCATGAATATACAATAGATCAACAACGTTATTTTATTAGCTGTGAGACAAGAAGATATAGAGATCCAAAAAATAATGTTATAGCAGTAGAAAGAGTACAATGTCTTGAGGAAACAATCGCTCAAGGAAGGCAATGCAAGCTTCAACAATACATGTACAAGAAATGAAAGAAGACTGCTACATATATGAAACCCTTGGCTATGACAGCGCAGTCTATTAGGGAGTACTGCTGCAAAATGATGTCAATACATGGATATGGCAAGATATAGCTCAAATAAAATATGGGAGCAAAGCTCTAACCCTTGGAAACAATAATACATCAATCCTCCAAAGGATTGGCTGAAATATACAAAATGGAAAAAATGTCGGAGTTGATGGGTAACAGCTGCAAATCGAATCTGGAACTGAATAGAGAAGGCTAAAGATGATAAAAAATCTGAAGTAGACCTCCTCCAATGGATCTCCTAAGTGGAAGGCCGATCCTTACACTTGAGATCTCACCCTCCAATCAACACTGCAATCCCTCACTACAAGTGCACTATGGAAATAACATAGTCTAAGAGGGTAACTACATTATAGGTGGAATATAATGATTTGGAAAAGTTCCAGGATCTGAAATAAGCTCTGATAGCTTCCAAACTGATCCTCCAATGGAAAGGAAGACTCCTCCTCTGAAAAATTAGTGATGGAAGAGGTGTTGTGACTCCTCACTGGAACACCCTGCAACACAACATTATGCTGCTGCAGCAATAATGCTGTCCTGGAGGAGGATGATTGGCCTCAAGCCTAGATGTGAGGAAAATTTGTACAACTCCTTCAAGAGGCTTCTCAAGAAAGGAGAAGGATTCCTAAATAGGAAATCCTTGTGCTAAGCAGCATAGCAACTCAGCTGAACAGTTGGAGAATGCCAATAGTCTAAACAGACAAGAAATCTATAATCATATGCATGAGAAACAATGGCTGCCTTGCCCTCCTTTTAAACACATGAGAGCTCCCTCTCCATGGGTTCCACTCTTTAGGGTTTAATCCTTCAAGGATTATTCCCTCCTCTTTCTCTGCGCTGTCCCATAAGATGCTTTCCACCTCATACCTCTGCGTTGTTTGACTTGGTCAAACTTGACCTAGACTCTTTGCAAATGTCCACTTTCACACATGAGGGTGTGAAATCTAGTTCCAAGGCTGATCCTCTTCCATACTAGAGGGATTTTATCCATTTTTTTATTGTGTTTGGGCCTCCTCATGCAATTATTCAACTTATAAGTGAAATTATCAAAATTTAATATTCCAATTTATTGAAGGAAAAATTTGGAATATTACAGTCCTCCCCTTCAAAATGTTTCTTGTCCTCAAGCAACTACAAGGATAGAATTGGAAATTCTCCACCCAAGGCATGGAGTCTGAAATGTGATGAGGAATAACTCCCCCATGTGGATCCTCCATCCCCAAGCAATCATCCAAACAAAATGAGTCACCTCCCAACATGGAAACTCATGGAAATCTCCTTCCACCTCAAGCTCTGGAAATGAAGGTGGGCTAAAAATATGAACATGGTAAGAATCATAGCCTACCTCATGTTGTCCTTCTATCCACTTATGATAAGTGTAGATTGTGTGCTGATCTTGGGCTACAAAAGTATTGCCCTCAAATGGCAAAGTGAAGAACAATCCTCCAAAGAGTTCTCCTCCAACAATGAAGAACAAGCTGGCCCAAAATATTCCATCCATGATGATTAGGACATGATCATCATAGAACATCCTAATGAGAATTTTTCTGCAAGTTTTACATGATGATGAATGATACAAACAACATCTCAAGAGGATACAGCATGGTCTCATCCACTGCAACTCCAAAAAATAGTGTGGCAAGTAGTGTACAAAAATCTTCTCATCTACTAATGAATAGTAAATGGTTGAATATGTCGTCAATACATGATAAAATACTTGCCCATGATTATACAATAGATGAATATCAATCTCATGGTTCACCTCAAAAGAGAACAAACATGTGGCTGTGGTGGCCATATCTTCTCCCATGCTCCCATTAGAACATGTAATGCAAAAAATGTGGGAACTTTCTCCCCTCAAGGACACATCCAACTCATGTGTTAGTCTCCCAATCATGCTCTCAAAAATGATAGTAACAATTTCAGCAAATGAAGACATGATCAGTACAAGAATGAAGGAAATATTGATGGCTTCATGTGGTGCTTGAAGATACCAATAGTCTCCTAGGTGTGTACAACGCATTTTTACAAGCTGTTGCTTGAGAAAAGTGAAAGGAAAAATGTTTCTTTTTACATGGTTAATCATGCATGTTCTCATATGGTACATGTTTGAGTGCAACAACTGAACATACATGTAATGATAAAACATTTTCCCAAGGCCACATAAAATATGGCTGCCTCCATCATATAGATTGGCCCAACAATGATCATGGAGCAATGTGACAAGCTTGCCCTCTTGTGAAGCAATGCATTGCATAGTAATGGTAAGAGTATGCAAATAAATGAATGTATAAACAAAATTCTTACCATATGCCAGAATTAATATGGTACATGGATCCATGAATGATTCCTCCATAGTGTTTTGGCATGCTATGAAGAAGAATGAACCATGTGCTGCAAGAAGAAAATCCTCCTCATGCTTGGAAACCCAAGTCAAGAAGAATATGTCATAGTGATAGATGTCTCTATCCACTACTCTCTCATCATCACCTCCTCCTTAGTCACCAAGTGCATCCAATGTGAAGTGATCCTGGGGACACTCCTTCCATAAATCTCTGCTCCAAAGTGATAGCGCTGTGAGCTCATGCAAATAAGCTCCTGTCAATACCAAGCTCTGTTCTTTGACATGCTCCTTGTCAAAAGTATCTCCCATAATGCTGCAATACATAAGAAGTTCCTCCCAAGGTGGAAGTACCTCTCTAGCATATAAATCAAAGGAGATAAGGCCATCTCCTCCTCTTGCAACATCATGCAATTTGTGAGAGAAAATCTTCTCTTGCTCTCCCAAGAACAAGCAAAGCAACAAAATATTTTGTTGCCTCCTCATACTTCCATCATACAACTCATGTGATGAAGACACAATGAATGATATGAGTATCACATCAAACCCATGCATCCATACTCTATGCTGCCCAATGATGCAAGTATCCTGCCATCTCTCCTCCTTCCTCCTACTCTTAGGAAGAGTGT
This sequence comes from Pinus albicaulis, assembly GCA_034641835.2. Taxonomy (NCBI): domain Eukaryota; kingdom Viridiplantae; phylum Streptophyta; class Pinopsida; order Pinales; family Pinaceae; genus Pinus; species Pinus albicaulis. The sequence continues at coordinate 32,885 of JAXQQM020073175.1, read as the reverse complement.
ATGCCAAGTGATGGCCAAACTCTTTCAAGAGTAACCAACGCAGCCAAGCCTCCTACTTCCTAGTGTCATATATCTGCAAGTAGCCTCCTAGCTCCTTTCTCATCAACCACATCCACTCAGTCACTTGTGGATGTCTCCTTCTTCTCTTCATCTTGGTACTCCTCCCATGAGGGCTACCATCCTCCCAAATCAAATCTCTGTCTTTGCACTCCATGGGATTTTGAAATGCAATCTTCTCAAGGATCAGTGAGACCCTATGAGGACCCAAATAGGTGGTAGGAAAAAAACTCCCATCATGATGTGTATGGCTCAAGGAATTTCCTATCTCTCCTTCAGACCTCCCTCTCAACAATAGTCCTCCAAAACCAATGAGGTCTTGGTTCTACTGAAAGTAGAAGTTCCTCTTTGAGCTGAGAGGAGCTCATTGAGAAAGTGTCACCTTGAAAGGAGAAATGGTTTCTCACTCCAATATGTCTACTATATTCCCTCAAGTCTTCAAACCCCAACCTCAAATGTGATGTACAATCCAAAAATGGCTCATGAGAATGATGGTTTGCTTCCTCCTTGAATGTTTCCATGTTGCACAGCGCAGTGCAACCAAGCTACTCTATAATAGTAGTGTGATTTGACCCTTGGTCATGTAAAAGTAAATCTCCACAATTATCAAAAGATATTGCTGCAAAAATAGATAGTGGAAATATTTTCATACCTTGATGAGATTTTGGAATCTCTTGTAGGGCTGCAAGAGTTCCTTCTTCCAAAGTGTCGGCTGCCCCAACTATTGATGCATGTGGCTGCTCCTCCATGAGTGTGATAGCATTAGGACAAAGCTCCTCAAGTGGTGTGAGATTTTCCTCTTTTTTTCTTTCTCCATCAAAGGTTTGGATCAACCTTTGAGTGAAATCTGCAAAATTCTTCACCCTTGCATAGCTCAAGTGGTTGCACCACCAAACATAGGCTTCACCCTCCAAGTGTAGCGCTAATATTTCAATAGATTCTTTCCCTACTACAAGATGTAATAGGAAAAATTCCTCCAACATTCTCACCCAAGTTCTTGCTGTAGATAACCCATCAAAGGTAGACAACATAAATATATTGCCTTTGATTTCTCTTCTACTACAGGGTCTCTTATCTTCCTTCAACTGGATGAAATGATGGAAATCTAGAGTCTCCTTGAATTCTCTACGTTGAGATCTATACTCAACAAGGTACTTACTTAGAATTGGATGATCCAAGTATCTTCTGTGCTCAATGTCTTCTTCTTGATGAGAATAGGAAGTGCATGGCCCTTCCTCTTCTATTTCTTCAATATTCTTGACCTCCTTGGAGAGGTCCTCTATGGATCTGAACACTGATGAGATTAATCTCATATTCTTCATCATTCTAATATTCTTTGGCTGAGATTCACAGGCTGAGCCAAGAAAGTAGCTTTGATATGACTGTAATATTCCAAATCTGGAACAGCTAGCAAGGCATGACTGGAAAACGAATTTTCTAGTAATGGCTGATACAGGAATTGAAACCAAGACCTGGATCCCTTATAAAAATGTGTCTAAGTGCTAAATCCAAGAGGAGTCTCCAAAGAAATCCTTCTAGGTGGGTTAAACAGATCTCCCACACCTAGTTGTCTTTAGAAAATACCCTATGAAAGGACTGCAACAATGCATGAATATACAATATATCAACATCGTTATTTTATTAGCTTTGAGACAAGAAGATATAGATAGCCAACAAATAATGTTATATAAGTATAAAGACTACAATGTCTTGAGGAAACAATCACTCAAGGAAGGGAATGCAAGCCTCAACAATACATGTACAAGAAATGAAAGAAGACTGCTACATATATGAAACCCTTGGCTATGACAACACAGTATATTAGGGAGTAATACTACAAAATGATGTCAATACATGGATATGACAAGATATAGCTCAAATAAAATAGGGGAGCAAAGCTCTAACCCTTAGAAACAATAATACATCAATCTTCCAAAGGATTGGCTAAAATATACAAAATGGAAAAAATGTTGGAGTTGCTGGATAGCGGCTGCAACTCGAATCTGGAACTGAATAGAGAAGGCTAAAGATGATAAAAAATCTGAAGTATACCTCCTCCAATGGATCTCCTAAGTGGAAGGCTAATCCTTACACTTGAGATCTCACCCTCCAATCAACACTGCAATCCCTCACTGCAAGTGCACTATGTAAATAACGCAGTCTAAGAGGGTAACTGCACTATAGGTGGAATAGAATGATTTGGCCAAGTGCCAAGATTTGAAATAAGCTCTGATGGCTTCCAAACTGATCCTCCAAAAGAAAGGAAGACTCCTCCTCTGAAAAACAAGTGATGGAAGAGGTGTTGTGACTCCTCACTGCAACACCCTGCAACACAACATTATGCTGTTGCGGCAATAACGTTGTCCTGGAGGAGGATGCTTGGCCTCAAGCCTAGATGTGAGGAAAATATGTAAAACTCCTTCAAGAGGCTTCTCAAGAAAGGAGAATGATTCCTAGACAGGAAATCCTTGTGCTAAACATCACAGTAACTCAGCTGAACAACTGGAGAATGCCAATAGTCTAAACAGACAAGAAATCTATAATCATATGCATGAGAAACAATGGCTGCCTTGCCCTCCTTTTAAACACATGAGAGCTCCCTCTCCATGGGTCCCACTCTTTAGGGTTTCCTCCTTCAAGGAATCTTCCCTCCTCTTTCTCTGCGCTGTCCCATAAGATGCTTTCCACCTCATACCTCTGCGTTGCTTGACTTGGTCAAACTTGACCTAGCCTCTTTGCAAATGTCCCCTTTCATACATGAGGGTGTAAAATATAGTTCCAAGGCTGATCCTCTTCTATAATAGAGGGATTTTATCCATGTTTTGATTGTGTTTGGGCCTCCTCACCCAATTATTCAACTTATAAGTGAAATTATCAAAATTTAATATTCCAATTTATTGAAGGAAAAATTTGGAATATTACAACAAGGGACGCGCAGCAGGGGGTTGAGCAAGCACACCAACAACATAAAAGAACAGAGGCATATTGCTATGACACAGAAACCTAGCGCACTTTGCTGAGGCCAAAATCCACCAGGTTTGCCAAGATATTCTAGTTGTCCTGGGCACAACTGCACCTGCAGAGAAACTAAACGAATTGGATGATGCGATGAAAGCAACGCATGTAGAGGTGAAAACTGTAAGAAAAGAGTATGGATAGTAGATTTCAGACCTTCAAACCATGTTACAACTAGATTCACCACCAGAGGTTCATGCACAGAGAGTAGCGAAAGTTAAGCAGGCCCGAGATAGTATTGTTGTTGCGGTCACCCAATGTGAATTTTTTCTTGAAAAATCTATGAGTGTTTGGACATCTGTCCAAAATGATCCGGTAGTGCAGCAGCTGTGTGACGCACTCCTCTAGAAAGAGCAAAAATTTGAAGAAATTGGGACAATGGCGCTCATATTGGTTCTCACACAACACCTCTCTCATTTGCAACAGTGCAAAACAATTCAAAATGAGATTACAGATCTGGGGTAGAAGGACCAACTATTAAAAGAAAGCATTCACCCATGTGCAGAAGAAGCGATTCAATTTTCACAGACGCTGGACAACACATTGAAGACCATCCAGCAGACTCAGCTCAACATGTTTTTGTTGGGGGCCTGTTGGAGCGGGGTCCCTTGAGGCACAATTTTCCATACAATTTTATATAACGTTTTATGTGCGCAGTGTGCAAAGGGATTCAAGGGGCTTTAGGGTGGGTCAAAGACCCAATTTTTATTTAAATGGGTTTAAGGGTAAACTATGGGCCTCGAACCATGGTTTGATACCATATTATTTGCTCACTAGGTGTATATAAATAGAGAGATTGTGTCTAAGCTAAGTAGTTCTGAATAAGTTCATGATATTGATGTTTATGCATATGTAATACGTTGCAAGGGTTATCTTGGTTGGGTTGAAAGGCTCCTGCTAGTTGTGTGCATGGAGACCTAGTCCTGGATGTGTGCGGACTCCACTAAATTTGTGCATGGAAGGGTTTTGTAAGGGGAAGTTGATATATTGATTGACATATCTGAAGCTAATAAAAAGGAAAATTTTTGGCAAGTCTACTGTGTTATGCATATGAGTTTTTTACTGCTTATGTTCTGTTAAGATTGCATTATATTTCTTACTTATTGACGATTGCGCAAGGATATCTGATATGATTATGAATGCTTATTGATGCTTGATATATCTGTTTAAGTATTTTTCATTGTTAGATCTGGATCTTGTTATGTTCTATTTATCTGCGCTAAGGCGAACTACGACTCTGTGTTATTCTATTAAGGATTGTGCATTCTCTGTGATTCTGTTGTATATTGTTGTGTGCATCTGTTTACAAGTGATATAAGTTTTCATTCTGTTTTTTTGAGGACCACTTCATTAATTTATCCCTCGAGGTGTGGAAACTTGGTTCCAACACCCCCCCATACTGCTTCGGGTGAGACTTTGGTCTGCACAAGTAAATCACTTCCAAAAGGGCTAGTAGTTGGAGGGTTTGTTGTTTTATCCATAAACTCTGAACCTGGGTGAGGACCCCTCAAGCCAACAATAACCCTCCATTCCAATGATGGATCATGGCCTAGAAACCACATGCATACACTATGCATGTGAAAACTAGTGAGGAAAACATACATGCAACTCGATACCCACAATCAAAGCCCGTTGTAGCTGTTGATCCCGATATCTTCTTGCACTTTCTTTCTCTTACTTTGCCTTCTTGATCAAAATCACCAAGTATCCAAACTCTCCAAAATTGCTCCAAGAAAACTATAAGTATCCAATAGTATGAGAGAGATAGAGAGGGAATAATGAGAGTTCCAAAAATGCACTAACAAAATCTTTGAGCAAAATATTGTCAACTAGTCCTCAGAAGAATTTTTATCAATGATGCCTATAATTTATTCAATTTGCACTATTTTCCTTAATTTTCCTCCTCACATAAAACATGTGACCTTTCATATCCTCTTTCTCCTAATTTCCATTATTTTCATAAATAATGTGCCAAAAATTCCATTTTGCCTCTCCAAAGCCTTTTCCTTTGATTTTGCCAATTTCCTTAGCCATATTAAACCAAATGAACACCCCCTAGGATGTCTTGCCCAACATTTAGCTTGGAATATGTAGAAAAAATATGTTATGTACTGCTATTATGAAATAGATCTATTAAGGCCTTCCACATATCATATGGAGTTGCCTTTCCATAGAGGTTTGAGACAATATGATCTCGAACTCCTAACATAATCCTTCTCACCTTTGCTACATTCTTCTTCCATGCATCAAGAAGTTAAGGATTTGCTATTGTGGGATGGGGAATATAATTGTCTATGGATTCCTTCAATCCATTGTCCTCTAGCATTCCCTCCATCATGTCCTTCCATGCTATGTAATTTGAATTACCCTCAAGGGCATCTTCAAGTCTCAAACCATTGAAATATATCTTGATCTACTGCTGGCCCTAAAGAATAAATCTACAAATTCGATTCACCCTTTCAAAAAAAAAAATTGGTTCTTATCTTCTATAGTGATTCCTTCTCTAATACCATGTAGAAATATATAAATGGATTCAATTGATCTTGTGATGCTCTAAATCAAAATACTGAATCAATTCCACAAATTGTGGAAACCAATTTCGATCGCACAATCACATAAACGAGTAAGAGACATAATTATCAATCACAAAACACAAGATGTATCTCAGGAAAGCCTCAGCTAAAAAACCCACTATATGTATATTTCATAAAATCAAGAGCATGAAATAATACAATATTATTTCAATTGCTGAGAAACCTTTGCACACTATTGACCATCTCACTCTGATCCTGCTCTGATCTAAGAAAGTTTGGTCCAATATTTAACCACTTTATTGTCTCTACTTGACCACCCTTTCTCACGCATTCTTGGGCTAATTGAGTCCCTATTAATTATGAAATTACTATCAATATATTGTGCAATACATCCAAGGATTCTCGATAACCTCATGCATGACCTATACAATTTTATAATTTTACAACTAATAGTTATCTTCCCTTTAACCCCAATCTCAACTAGACATTCCTTAGAAATAAAATGAAATAGCTATTTATAATGAATTATCAGCTAACTAATTGATCACTGCATGTGAATTAAATCAGATTTAATTCACTGGACCTATCACTAGCTCATCTCTCAGCTAGAACTAGTTAAACTGATTTTAACTCAAATAAGTTAGTTAACTAATTACAACTCAAAATAAACTGCAAATGGCCCCTTAAAACTTAGAGTGACCTATACATGCCTCCATTTTGACCCTCAACTCGAATTTACTGAGCTAACTAAGCCTTCTTGACTCAGTTGACACTTACAAGCTATCATGTAATGTGGAATTACAATTTACTTATAATTTAGTTAAGGGAAAATTAAATTAGAAGCCCCCTTGGGGTTCCATTCTTGTTTCCATTTCAACACTCCCTCTCAACAAGAAAGGGATTGTCTTCTACCCCGATCATGTCTCCGTGGAACTCGAATTTGCTTCTTGACAGTGCCTTTTTCAAGATGTCTTCATCCTACCTCTCCATGGGAATGTACTCTAATGACATAATCCTCTTATGCAAAAAATATCTGAGATGGTGATACTGGATATGAATATGGTTGGACATGTCATGAAAAACTAGATTAACCGAGAGTTTTATGCAACTCTGGTATCACTATAAATCACCATGGGAATCATCTGTCGACCAAAAAAACAAAAAAGTATCTTCCTTATCCAGATGGCCTCACATGCTTCTTGACTGACCTCCATGTACTATACCTATGCTAAACTGAGTGTAACTGACCTTTTTTTCCTACTGTACCAGGAAACTAATGTTGTTCCTATGCTGAAGATGCTCCCTGATGTGCTCTTCCTGTCAGATGGAATCCCTACTCAATCTGCATTGGTGAAACCTTGAAGCTTCACTCCCTCTATCCTTCTATACCATAGCCCATACTCTGTGGTGCCTCTAAGGTATCTCAAAACATGCTTGCTTACTATCAAAAAGAGCTCGGTAGGCTTAACCATAACTTGAATAAGCTGGTTAACCACATAGCATATGTCTGGTCGTGTGTTCACCAAATACATGAGTGAAACCACACGCTATCTGTAAACAGTAGCATCTACTACCTCACCTGAACTAGTGTAGTCCTTCCTCCAGTTTCTTGCTAGAGGAGTCTCCATGGGTTTTCTCCCCTCCATGTGGAACTTCCTGAAAATATTTTTGGCATACTTTCCCTAAGATAAAAATATCTCCCCATCTCTTTTCCATAGTGAAAGAGCCCCATTTCCTTTATCTCAAATTCTCTTTCCAGATCCTCTTTGCAAGACTTGATGAGCTACTCATCACCTGTCAATATCAGATCATCGACATAAAGTACAATAATAAAAATTTTACCTTCTACCATAATATGATAAATGTTAGCATCTGCTTCACTCTTGGTGAAGCCCAACCCGGTGAAATAGTTGTCATTTCTAGTTTACTAAGCACGATGTGCTTGCTTCAACCCATACAATGCTCTCTTTATTCTGCACACATGTGACTCACTGTCTAAGGTCTCAAAACATTTTCGATGCTAAATTTACACCTCTTCCTAAATCTCCCCTTTGATAAAGGTTGTCATTACATCCATTTGATGTATCTTCCATCCCATCTATATTGAGAGTGCAAGGATGGATCTAATTGATGAGTACCATACAATTGGTGCAAAAGTCTTGTCATAATCAATCCCCTCCACTTGAGAGAAACCTATCACCACAAATCTATCCTTGTGCTTCTCCACACTCCCATCTCTTGCTTTCTTCACCTTTTAGATCCATTGGATCCTACATCTGACATCCCCTTCGATCTTGGGACTACTTCCCATGCACTGTTTATGATAATGGAGTCATACTTCTCAAACATGGCATTAACCCAAATTTGTTGTGCCAATTCTTCCTCAAAATAGAATGGCTCTATCTCTACACCTTCACTCATAAGATCCATGTAGCCAATGTACCGCTCTTGGGACTTTCTCTGCATGCGCTATGATGTGGGTGCTCCCACTTTCTCTCTCACATCAAGCGACAACCTGTCAGCGTCTCTGGTGCACGTCCTTCCATTTTGGGATGTCTCTGCATGAGTGGGTGCTTCCACTGTATATGCCTTTGCTTGTGGCTGCTCCACATCTTGAGGTTCTTCTTTTGGAGCCAAGAGATCCTCAACTACATGAAATTGAAGCTACCCCTCAAGGGGAATTTGCATGGCCTTCCCTTCATCAAATTTCACATCTCTAATGATCATTGTCATCCTATGTGCTTGCAAGTAAAATAGATAGTTTTTAGGTGTATCGGTGTCACCCAAAAGTATCCCCAACTCAACTTTTGGCTCTAGCTTCTTCCTGGCATCTTTGGTCACATGGAAATAAAATGATGAACCAAAATTTTTAAAATGTGACACATCTGGTCTCTCACCTGAAAAATATTCCTCTGGTATACTCATTCCAAGTATCTGATGAGGACTTCTATTTTAAAATATTTTTGTATTACATGCTTTTGCCCATAGATGCAACGGTAGGCCCCGATCATGCAACATAGCTCATGCTACTCCCATAATAGTTATTTTTGAGTCATGGAAAAGGTATGTTTTTATCCTCATATTAGCTTAATTAATCATTTAAAATTTTATGTATTTATCTTCGTTCTTGGGAATAATATAAAAGAAAAGGTTGTGAAAGATGAATAAAATCAATTTTCAACAAATTGTATGATTTTAGCATAAAAACTAACTTTTTCTTGCCTTTATGTGTAGAAATCATAATTGGAAAATTATTTTTCAAACGATGGAACAAAAACGACCAAAGAAAGAAAAATATCATTACTTGATCACATGGGATGGCAGAACAAAAGGAGAATAAATCTAATTCTATAGTGAAAATTCGATTATTAGTTACGAAATCCTCAGGATCTTCTGATCCTGAGGATTCACTTTCATCTATTAGTTCACAATTTGGTTATATAGGGATGATAGGTGAAAAAGAAGAAGGGTTAATTTCTGAGTTGTAACTTTCATTTGGACATCATTATTTGTATTAATGATAGAGTATTTTCACTACGGTGATGTTGTATCTTTTCTACTATGATTAATGAGAAAAAGTGTGCTTTATTCATAATTTCTTTCCGGGTATTATCAGTAGTAGCTTCTGAAGGCTTTGGGCTTGGTCGCTAGGAGACTTGCTGTTGGGGCCCTTTTTTTGAAACCAAACCGTTTATGAGTTGAAGATAGTATGTGGTGGGATGCAACCACGGTAGGCAGAAATTTGTCAAGGTTGCAAAGGGGTGAAGAACAGGTGGCACGAATGTTGCGAGAGCAAGCACAGATGGTAGAAGAGCATGGCAGGAGACAAGTAGTAGAACTCGTGATGAACAGAGAGAAGCAGAAGACAACCAAGCGAGAAGAAAGGAAGAACTGTCAGTTGCGCTGGCAGTAGAACAAATAAGCAGCCAGCTAGCGGAGAAAAGAGGTTAGCACAGGAGGAATGAGAGAACAGGAGCCATATGAGAGCTCTGTTCATGTTGTTCCATTCTCTATCTCTTTGTATCGTTGTGTTCTAATCCACTGGATAGAACCTCTTTGTAATCTGTTCGGTTGGAGCTCATGTTAAGGAGCGTTGTAATAGTCTATTTCTGATAAGTGAATTATAATATGATCAAAGTTTGTTGTTCCCAATATATGTTGTAGTCCAGATTGATTAGTATGGTAGTATTTTAAAATTTTATTGAATGTCTTTCTGAATGCGCTTCTAAGGAATATATCCTAGGTAATGTTGTGTTTGCTTAAGCTCTGAGATAGTTCGGGTTCATACATATTTAATCTGCTAGACTGATATCAATCTACTCCCAACCTTAGTAAGGTCGCGGCACGCCTCGAGTGAGACTCTCTACTCCTCAGAGTAGGGTGAAAATGTCGGCGTGGTGTTAGACTACAACGGAAATCCATTTTGGCCTCTAATTCGAACCTAGGTATTGCTTACGAGACCTTTTTCCTCGCCAAAAAATGGTTTCGTTGCCGGGACCTAAAATTTCATTTGGGAGCTAGATCATGGTATCTCGAATCTTCAAAAGAGAAATAAAAATCTGGTGGGATAACCACTTAGATCAGTTCATCACTCAGCAAGCTGAGCTAAGGCAACAGAGGGAGAAAACGGTCAAAGATCTGGTTCTATTTTCTAAATCCGCCAGCGACGTTTACGAGATATTTTGGGGAAAGTTCCCATAAGAACTCTACAACTAGTTGCGAAGGCTCCAGACCAAAGTAACCAAAATAAATTCACGAAAAGTCAGTCACAAGTGGGTGCAAGGAGATCTGGTGGCCCTTCATCGGTTAAATACCGATTTGAACCAAGCTGTAGATTATTGGGTGGAATCTACCTTGGACGGATACATAGTGGAGTTTGCAGCGGAGTGCTGCTAGTCCTTTTCGAGGGAAGAGGATACATTCAGATCCGGGTTATGGGGGAAGCTGTTGAAGGATATTCCATTGTGGATTAAAGCCTTGATGGTATATGAAGGACTAATGGGGTTCCAAAAATCTGAGATGGAAGCGTAAAACTCTGGTGTTGGGGGAAGGGACTGAGGGAGAGATGCTACAAGAATAGTGAAAGAGGGGAGTAGGGGTATGGATTTCGAGACCTCTAATAGGCTAAGGGAGCGACGAGCACATCGGAGGGCGCAGATTGCTGAGAAGTGGGGAGAAAGGATGATAAAGGAGTTAAAGAGACAGGAAAGTAGTCGAAAGGACAAAGAGGAGGCACCTCAGATGACGAAGGAAGCATAAAGTCAGGTGGGTCCCTAGGATATAGGGGGGACCATTAAAGAAGTTCGGCAGGTGTATAGGAACCCGACCTATAGGGAGAAAGGAAAGAAGATTGATGGAGAAGATGCAGACACGTGCCCCGAGGAGATGTCCGATGTGGATTTGCACGTTGCAATGGAGCAACTGTTCTAAGAAAGGTCGGCATTCATATCTCAAGGTAATCCTATTCCCCAAAGTTCAAGTAGCTCTAGTCCCAACCTTCCCCTGGTGCTTTATCAGCCACTAAGTGAAATTTTTGTTAAGTTGTGTGAATTAAGTAAGTTGCATAGTATTCAGTCTCAAGCAGTAATACACACTAGTAGTAGAATTGCTAGTGGTACCATCTCACAACCAGGAACCAACGAATTCATTTTAGTAATTCCTACTCAAGTGAACATGGCGGGATCACTTAACCGGTACCCAGAGTTCTTTGGGAGGGGTAATGATGATGTGGAACAACACTGGTACCTGTGCGACGCCATATGGAGGGCACGTCAGACACCAGATGCAGGGAAGTTGAGAGAATTTCAAACCACTCTTAGGGAGAGAGATGTAAGCTGGTTTATAAAGTGGTCTGAAGCTCATCATAATCCAGCGATGGTAGATGTGAAGAGGGACTTCGTTAAGGAGTTCAAACTACCCCAAACAGACCAGCAGTGTATGTCAGAAATGTGGGAAATCAAGCAGTGGGAAGGAGAGACTGAATGGGATTTAATGCAGAGATTCAAAGACGCGATTGGAAAACTCAACTATCCAATCAATCCGAACCATCAAAGGGATTGGTTCATCAAAGCTCTACTACCCTTGAAAAGAACTCCATTAACTGAACAGAGGATCGAGAAGTTGCAGGACGCACTGGAGCAAGCAATGAAGATAGAAGCCATGGCGGGTTATCCGCAAGAGGTTAAGGGAGGAACAACAGTACAGGACCCCTCTATAATGGGGTTGCAACATCAAATAGCAATCTTGATGGAGAAACTCAAGGAAATTAAACCAATGCGGCCAGCAAGACCGAATGTATGGTGCACAAACTGTCTAATGGAAGGACATGTGGTAACCGAATGTCCTCGGTTTCGGGGTCAGAATGGGGGGACATCAGTCACAGGGGCACAGGGGGATCCACCAATGGGAGGAGTGGCACAGATAAACATGCAGGGAATATATCCACTGCGACAACAATACATGGGGTTCCCTGCACAACAAAGTCCAACCTCTACTGAATATTGTGAAATATCTAAGAACATGGGTCATCCACCTCGCCTATGCCCTATTTTGCAAAAATATTCTACCATTCTGAATAAAACATACTATGAGTTCTGTGCCTCAACAACACACAACACAAAGCATTGTAGAGCTCTAGATGCATTGGTGGAAGTATTCGACCGACCTTCATACCGAGTGAATGAGACTCCCCGAGGAAGAGGAGGAGGCATGAGAGGAGGCCAAGCAGGGGGTAGAGGTCCAGTATGATGTTACAACTACGACCAAGAAGGACATGTAGCTAGGGAATTTCCACTTCCTAGGAAACCTTGGTGTTCCCAGTGCCAGGTTAACATGCATGCAACAGAAGATTGCCTTGAGCTCATTAAAAGATGGGAGGAAAGAACTAGACAAAGGGGAAAAAATCTAGTAAATGAAAAACCCAGGATAATGGAGACTCAGACAATGCAGAACATGGCCATAGTGACACGAGGAGGCAAGATAATGGGGGAAGATGAACGTATAGTGGACCCGATAAAATTGATCAGGCCAACATCCCCAAAACCGTTGATCAAACCAGAAAGACAGAAGCAATTTTTCCAAGAGGCAGTAGAAGCATTTTCCCAACTGGGGGGAAACAAAGGTATTGAGTTACAAAAAACACAGGAAAATGAAAAAAATAAAGCCAATTAAAGTACTATAATTCAAGAATGGTTCCATCTATTCTTGAAGATTGTTAACAATGCACCAATGTTGGAGCAGCTAAAGCAAAACCTGGAAGGAGTGGTGTAGAAGAACATAGGATCAAGGGAATCATCCGACGCAACCCAGAAGTATGTACAAAGAGTGAAAAGAAATAAAATAAGGACAGGAAAAGAGTTCCGAGTAAACACCCAGGTTGCAAGTTTCCAAATTAAAGACACCATGCTTGATTTGGGATCTGATGTCAATATTTTACCAAGAAAAACCTGGAAAGCATTAGGAAAGCCAAGATTAACATACTCACCAATCCAAATTTGGATGGTGAACAAGTATTGCATTGTGCCCATAGGTATACTGGAGGAAGTTGAAGTTGATATTGCAGGAATAAAGACATATACGGACTTTGAGGTCATCGACATCATGGGGGATAAAGATCCTTATCCTGCATTGTTGGGAATTTATTGGGCCTTTGAAAATTATGCAATAATAGATCTAGAAAAAGAACTGTTGATCTTTAAGGACAAGGAGGTCAGAGTCACTCAGCCTCTCAAACCATATCAAGGTCCAAGATACACTGAGACGGTAGAAAACAGAGAGGATGTTCAGCTGATGGACCATCTTTATCAAATGATCACAGGAATAATGGAAGATTACATCAACCCAAAAACAGGCGGCTCTGTAGGCTGGAGAAGCATCCAAAGCTCAGAATTAGGCTCAAAAATAGCTTGGGATGATTGGCAGCAAGGAGGGTATGATACCAATACAAGGAGATGCGCCAACATCGGAAGAATCAATTGGATTGGGACTGAGGTAAGGGATTACCCAACTTTATCCAATATGAAAGATGTAAGCATTTTCATAACATAAATAGATGATAAGGTACTAGAAGGACATAGGGTACCAATAATGGATATGGCATTATAGTCCACATCGGCAAGATGGTGGAGTAACCACCGCAACTCATTGTCGCAATGGGGCAGAGTTGCACAAGCATTGAAAGCGAGATTTAAGGAAAAGGAAGGACCTTGGGTTGAAGAGAAATACCAAGGGGACTTAGACCCCAGAAACCATTTGAAGGAATGTGAGGTTCAATGGAGAACTGCAGGATATCTAGAAGAGCTTTGGGTACACAGATTTATCCACTCTCTGGACTTGATTCCACAGGCCTGGTACCTGACAGAAGAAAAGAAAAGAGGGACCAGCACATGGCGGGAAGTTGCGGATAACTTTACACAATGCTTCTTGTTCGAAGGAAAAATGGAATTGGTCACACAAGCTTTTCAGGATATAAAGAAGGTACTATTCTTCCCAGAAATTCAAAAGGAGGATGAGCAGACGCTTCCAAACCTTGGTGTCAGACAAAAGGTAGCATGTCAAAAGATAAACAGCAAAATGGATGATGATAATCTAGAAGATCTCAGGCATTTGTATTTTGAAGAGATGAAAGGGGAGAGGGATATCAAAGAAGAACCAATGACAAAAGGAATTCACTTGCTACCATTAAAAACCAAGAAACTAAATATTGGAATAGAAGATAAGCCAAGACTAGTGACAATTGGAGATTATTGGGATGAACAGACAACTAAGGAGATATACAGTCTACTGTAGGAATACAAGGACTTGTCCCCTTCATCGATAGCAGATCTAAAGGGAATAAAAGGGGATATGGGGGAGATACAGATAATATTGAAGCCCAACGCAAGGCCTGTGAAACATAGACCATATCGTCTGAATCTAAGGGTGAAGGAAAAATTTAAGGCAGAGATCGACAAGATGTTAAAGGAAAGATTAATATTCCCAGTAGAGGAAGCAGAGTGGGTAAGTCATATAGTTATACAGAATAAAAAGGAGAAGTCTGAGATTCGAGTCTGTGTCGACTACAGAAGCTTAAACAATGCCTGTATCCATGACCCATTTCCCACTCTGTTTAGTGATGAGGTCCTAGACAATGTTGCAGGAAATGAGGTGTATTCATTCACTGATGGATTTTCAGGATACCATCAAGTACGGATAGCAGAGGAAGATAAGAAAAATACAACTTTCACCATTGAATGGGGATCTTTCGCATATAATGTGATGCCATTCAGATTGAAAAATGCACCTACAGTATTTTCTCGCATCGTGATAGCTGCTTTCCGGGAGTACATCCACAAGTTCTTAGAAGTCTACATGGATGACTGGACAGTCTATAGCTTATTAAAAGACCATGCAATGTTATTAAGAATAATTTTTGATAGGTGTAGAAAACTTTAGATCTCGTTGAACCTAAAGAAGTGTATCTTTGCAGTACCATTTGGAACACTGCTAGGACACGTGGTATGTACCCAGGGAGTTTGCGTGGACCCAGCCAAAGTAGTAGTGATAGTCAGCATGGAGGCACCAGAAACGGAGGCACCAGAAATGGTAAAACAACTGAGATCACTGCTGGGCCACACAGGCTACTACTGGTGATTTATCCGCAACTATGTGAAGCTAACAACCCCTTTAGAGAAGTTGTTGCAGAAGTCTGAGAAATTTCACTGGACAGAGAGTTGCGGAACAACCCTGAATACCATGAAAGAAAAAATAGCATGTGCACCAATATTAGTTCACCCAAATTGGGACAAACAATTTCATGTGCACATCGATGCTTCCAGCATTGCACTTGGAGTAGTCTTGGCGCAACCAGGGGACACTTCAGTTGACCACCCTGTTAGCCCCCTATGAATTTTTTGACAAGCAAATAGGGGGCTAAAATGTTTTTTGAGTCTTCAAGGCATGCATTTCCCCTGAAAACACATCATCCTTGAAGCCTCTTTGTGCCTTTGTCCTTTGATAAAATCCTCACAGTTGTTTCTAGTTAAAAAGCCTCTCTGTTTGTGAAGAAATTGCCCAAAAGGCCCTTTCCCCCCCTACTTCATCCCATTTAAGCCTCGGTTTCTTCACCTTCTTTCCCCTTCTCTTAATTCCTCATTAACCCCTTAAAATCACCCGAACTCCCCTTTTAAGCCTTATAATACCTTTATTCGGTCTTAAAAACTCTTTATTCCTTCTATCAAAACCCCTTTTAAGCCTTAAAATATCCTCCTTTTGGCTTAAAATCATCCATTTGACATATGCGGGTTAATCCCCTTTCGGCCAGGCCCCGCAAACCACTTCCCCATATGCCCCTGGGCGCTATAACCAAGCGCTAGCCCAGAGAGCGCTTACCACAGATGGATATCTGGAGCATTATTAGCTGTCGATCTGAATAGATCGGATAGTCTTCATAGCTCAGCGCCGTGCCCGTGGCCCACTCCGTTCACCCCTCTGATCTCATCACAACCGTCCGTTTAACCCGTTGAATCAACGGTCCGCATTTTACCCGCCCGGTGGTCCCCGCAAACGCGCCCTGCTCAAAACCTGCCGGTTTCTATCACACCGCCTTTGGGAGGTGGGCGGTGTTTTTCATTTTGGAGTGATTCCATTCACTGCATGACACGTGGCTCCACGCACTATTTAGAAACCACCCCCCATTGCGCATTAAATTTCGTCCACAGATCCGGCGCGATATTATTGTGCACCATCCAATCTGTGGCCAGCCATCCGACAGTGTTCGCACCCCCTGTTGGTGTCCCGTGTTTTGATAGTTTGGAAAATAAAAAGACAAGGCAACATCAGAACCAATCTTTAGATTTATAGGATCTAGTCCTCTTGTTCTTAGAGAGGGATCTCTCAAAATTTTGTTTGCAAAGGTTTATCTTGTGTGCTTGGAAAATGAATTTTAGACTAGTTATTAAGTGCAAGTGTTTGTTTGTTTTTTTGGTTGGGTTGTCATAGCAGAAAATGAAAGATCTAGGAAAGGTATATAGAATGGAGAAACATCTTTTTCATTGGCCAATGGAGTCAAAAAGAGGTCATAACATACTCATCAATGGATATGGGATATCAGAGGGAAAATCTAACTTGGCCACAGGATCCTTTGGTTTTGGAATGAGATGGACATCAATGTTTTGGAAAGAGAAGTTTAATTCTCAACAAAGGGAAACTTGAAAACAAAACTTGAACAATAAAGAAATATTTGATAGACAGGGCTAACCATAAATTCTACAAACATTCTTTAAGAAAATAATGACTTCAAGACAACTTTCAAAATGAAATCTAAGATTCGGGGAACACCCTATTTCCTCAAAGATTTTATTTTAAATGACTTAGAAAACATAAAAGATTCACTGATAATTGTAGTCATAGAAGAGGGAACACCTAATACATGTATGATTACAACTATAAAATACCTTCAAAACAACTGTCCAAGCAATGACAAAGGGAAAGATCTAAACAAACCTCTTTGACTAACTTTAAAAAATGGTACTTTAAAGGGAGACTTCAATAAGAGCTTTCAAGTGATAGCAGACAAGCAGGGAAAACCATAAATCATGCTGAAATCAACTATTTCAGCCATTATAGAAATAAACAAGCATGAGGACTAAAGAGAGAGATTGAAGACTCTAAAATACCTCAGCAGAAGAAAACATAAAACAGTGAAGGATGAACAGGTCTAAGGTGCTTCCAGGAGTCATTTCTTAGCCTAATACTTTCTATCCTACTGTAGTAAGAAATTTTGGAACATAATGAAAACAGGAGAAAACAATAAACAGTTCAGAATACTTCACCAACATCCGAGCTCATGGATCCAATGATAGAGCCTTCATAGTAACAAGCATACAACAATATCATCAAGGCTTCCAAGACTTCAA
Source organism: Pinus albicaulis (assembly GCA_034641835.2). Classification (NCBI taxonomy): domain Eukaryota; kingdom Viridiplantae; phylum Streptophyta; class Pinopsida; order Pinales; family Pinaceae; genus Pinus; species Pinus albicaulis. The sequence goes on along the minus strand of JAXQQM020073175.1, from coordinate 15,385 downwards.
TTTGTTCTTCAACTTCAACAAACTATGTATTTATTTTAGAGAGTTTTCAATATTACAACTAATGATCAACCAACAACCAACCAACCAACCAACACCTCACTCATCTTTTGCAGAAGTATATATAGAAGAATGAGGAGGTGAGATCTGATAAAAAGATCTCCAATTACAATTAATACAGATTTAATGACCTCTTGGCCTTTGAGGGGCTCAATGAAGAAACTTACATGGGTGTGCTCTGTATTAAATGTTTTTACATAAAGTTTAAGTTCGGTGGGAGCTTTTGTTGACCTTTGAGGCTCTGTGTGGCGTCGAAGTAACTCTGCAGATGTTTTTCATTAATTTCCTTGGCAAATTTTCCTCTTTGGCTGCATGTTGAGACAAATATCTGATCCTGATCAATAAATTCGGCCTCTGATTGGATACTTTGAGGCATAGGTGGCATCGTGGTAGCTAGAGGGATCAATTTGCCTCAATTGTGGTAGTGGAGGTTTCCCTGTCGATAAAACACTTCAGATTTTCTTTAAACTGTGTTTTAAATTGGGGATTAGGCTTTTGATAAACATTCTTAGCTGTGATCCCCGCAAAATCTATCTTTAATCCTCTGTTATGATAAATTTGGGCCTTTTTCACTGATACACTCTGACTGTGCCTGATTCATGGTTTTTTCTGGTATGCAGGGCTACACAAGGTTATGTGGCATCAATGATTTATGAATGATTGATGAAAACGTGGATTTAACACCTGTGAATGATTTCCCCCGATGAATCGAAGGGAGGAGGATCGTCACCTTCTTCTTTCGAATTTTCTTCAAAAATGGCGAGAAAATCATTTAAACCCTGCAAAATACAAACAAATATTAAAAAATCCTGCATATATAGGTTTATTGCTACGGAGGACGTGTGGGGGAAGCGTGGCCATTGGATGGCATCATCCAACGGTCAGGATTGATCGAGAGAAGTGATAGAGAAGGCGGAATATTTGTTTAAATCAGAGCTGTCGATCGCGCAGAGATCGACGATCGGGAGCGGAAACGGAGAGTCAAAGCGGAAAATGTTTGAACGGGCAATGAATTAGGGTGATGGAATATGGGCTGTCGATCTGCAGATTAGATCGACGACAGAGATCTATTGAATGCCGCGCCGTAGCCTGGTTAACTTTCGGGCATCTTCGGTGAGCGATAGCCATCGGATAGCCCGCCCCAGATCGGACGACACACATCAATATCGCGCCAAGTCCACGTCCGAATGTTAACGTGCAATGGACAGCGGTTTTATGAACAGTACCCAGGACATGTGTCGGCCAGCGTATGGAATCGCTGCCGATCGGGAAAAAACCGTCGTCGCCCAAAGGCGGTGTGATGAATACCACGCTATTTTTGGGATGGTGAGTGGAATGCGGGGACCATCGGGGAGACGGACTCTGCACCATCCGATCATCAGATCAGATCGACGGTGCGGAACGACTGAAAATTGGACCGGCAGAAAAATCATAAAATAATATAAGGCCGACAGTTTTTAATATATAACCAAAGGTTTTAGACTTTGGTCGAAAAATATTTTATTTGAAGCGAAAAGGCGCTCGTCTGCGAGGCCACGGGTTATATGGGAGAACATATGACCGGGGTTTAAAAGAGGAGGGGCTTAAGACTTAGCCCGAGGGGGCTTAAGTCCATACCATAAAAAGTTGATTTTTATGGTTTTTGAATGATTTTCAAAGGGTTAGAGGGTTTCTGATAAGGCAAAGAAGGAGTTTTCAACCTTGTCAAGGGGATTCTGAAGAAGGGGAAAAGGGAAAAAAATGAAAATGAGGGATTTTCATGGGAAATGGAGGGATAAAAACTGAGGTTAGTTTTGGAAGAAGGGGAAGGGAAAAAGGTATTTGTAGCAGTAATCTGTCTTGGAAATCTGTAGGATTTCTGGATGTAGAATAGGCACAGTAGTGAAGATTTGGGACAGAGGCAGGAGGCCATCTAGAGTCTTCAAGAGACAACACTTTTAGTAATAAAATTTTTTCCTTGAAGGCTCAAAAAAAATCTTAGCCACCTTTTGCTATAACAAATTTTATAGGTGGCTAATAGTGGCTCCACTTGGGGATGGTGCCTTCTTGAAGGAATCAAGAACTTCAGACTTGCATTCTCTGGGAGGCTGACCTGTGCCTGATCCATTGGGCTGCCTTTCTTTCTGTGAATGATGTTCTCTGAAAACATATTAGCAGTCATAAAAACAATGGATCTTTCATCAATACAAACTTTCTACCTACCCAATCCTACTGATCTAACATTTTTTCTTCCTTAGAGTGCACTTGGATTGGCAAACTCTCTTACAACATTTTATTCTTTTGAAAGCAAAAAATCTAATCTAGTTCTACTTCTTATTGCTCCATGGACTCAGATTAAGCAGTTGAGCCCATATGCTTCTCTACCTAATCTACTAATCCGTTAGGATTAACAGTCTAACAGATTTTTATTCTCTAATTGCTAAAGCAGAAATTAAAAAAACATACAAGTCAAGATTGAACAGTCTAACTTGATGCTGATCTATGGCATAAAAACAAGCTGCACATAGATTATTATTTGCAGAAAATTAAATAAAAAATGGAAAGATCTGAAATTTTCTCATCATGGCCTTCTCTTTTCTTTACAGCTCTAGTTTGAATTTGTTTGGGTTGTTTTGTCTTTATCAACTGGTTCGGATTTTGAGCTGATTGGAACCAGATTTTTACATCTCTTAACTCAAAATTTTGAAGCTGATTTGAGTCATTTTCTTTTTTGAAACCTTAGGTTCAGATTTTGATCTTGTTTGAACCTTTAATTTCTATCCTAATCTATCTACTGATAAGCCAATATTAAATAGTTTGGCAAATCGAATTTACTAACCTATCAGCAGAAAATTTAAAGCTAATTAGTCAAGATTAGGCTGTTTGACTAACTAGAAGTGTGTCTTTTAGGAGTGGCATTTGAGCTTGGAAACTTTCAAATTTTGTTTCTCTTTTTTGGTATGGGGATGTACCTTTCTTGTTTTAAAATCTGCCCTCTTTTCTCTTTTCTATTTTTTTTAGATTTTTCTTTTTCTTACAAGACAAAAATCAACAACTAACTAAATGCTCAAAGCTGAGCTTTATTGCTTTCCTATCTAACCTAATCTAACTTGGAACATTTACATGTTTTAGCTGATGAACTCTCTTTTCTAGTACAACCAATCCAGAAAATGATTCCATGATTGGTCCTTCTTCATCTCCTTGGGCAGGTTGGACAAACAGGGCCACTCCCATTCTTTTTGTTTTTTAGCAGCAGTGCTAAATAATCCTCTTGCTTTTAGCAATATACTGCTCCTAATAACCTTTATCCCTTCTTGAAAATTTTTCAAGAAATGAGCATATGGATCTTGAAATAATACCTGATTGTGAGTGTTTGGAAGATATGTTTCAACCAGGATCATCTTTTCTTTCTCCATTGGTTTAAGGCAAAGATTCTTATGAGGTCGAAGAAAAACTTCCTCATCTTCATTATTATCTGAACTAGAGGATTCATCATATATTACAGTGTTGTCCTCTTTTAGTCCTAGCATGCTCTGATTCAGTGGACTGTTCTCTGTGAAGAGATCATCATGTTCTTTAGCAGGGGTATCTCTTATTACCTCAACCCTTTCAAGAGGAGGTTCCTTATATGCATCCTGTTCAAGAAATTCCTCTTTCTTCTCAACCCCAACATTACAACTAATAGATTGATGATTCCAAATTATGTGAAAGCTATTTCTTATGATCTGAGATGAAGCAAAGAAAAGATCCAATAAATCTTCACTTACTTCTAGGTTTTGAAAACTTTCGTCATCAGTATCATAGACAGTTTGCACTGGTTCATTACTTTTTTGAAGGAACTGATCTTCCTCCCATAAATCTACTAATGATGACCCTGCAAAATTAACTTCTGTTTGGGAAGCATCATCACTAGACAGATCAAAGTTAGGAGAATCATAAATATAAGTAACACTACCAATCAAACATACTGGGTTATCAACAGGTATTTCTTTATTTTGATTTACAGAAGAACTTTCCGAATCTTTACAACAAAGTTCATTATCTGAATGGGCAGGAGTGTTTGTTTTGCAGAATTTTTCAAAGAGCGTCTATTTATAAATAGTCTGATCTATCTCTTTTTCTGTCAAAGGGGAAGATGTTTCTATGTTCCTTTGAATAGGAGTACAGCAGATCTTTGTCTCTTGTGAAGACTGATTTTGAGGCTGGATGTCTTCTTGAGCCTCAGCTATCAGGGATGATGGATCAGCATCTGAGTTTTCAGGAATATATTGAGGAATATCTGCGGTATCTTAACTGTTTTCTTCCTCAACTGTTTCATCCATGTTCTTGTGATAGCTAGGATGCATATGAAATTCTTGATTGGCTGTTAACAGATCTTCAGGATGCATATTAACCAAATCCACATCAATACCTAACAGGTACTGTATGATATTCTGAGACTGATCACAACAATCCCATGACAAGGATGCAGAGTTTCCTTTATAGTTCTTGTAAAATACTTGGTGCATGTCTTTTAAAGAAAACAAACTTTTGGGTTCTAACCATTCATACCAATTCCTATCTTTTCCTTCTAATGTTGCCATGAACATTTTCATTAGGAAGTCTTCGTGCCATTGAACCTTGAACTTCCACACATGTATATGAAACTTGATGAGATGTAGCAAGGAGTTATCAACATTTTCGCCCTGAAAGGTAGGTAAGTTTTCTAACCAATCTACTTTAGGAATTTTGTGTGGGAATCCATGGATATGCTCCCTGCTCATTGGGGCATACCTTCGTTGTATCCTTGGAATCATTTTATAAATCAAGAAAGAGGCCACTGCGTCTATTCAACCAGTTCAGAGTCTTCTACCAGTGGAGTCATTAGGTCTTTTGGAATTGTGGAGTCGCCAGGTGGAAGATTTTGAAGTATTGATGTCCACCAACAGCATGATTGGGTTTGCTCAATGCATTCCTAGGCGATCTTACAAGGACTAATGAAGAAATAGGCATATTGGAGGCTAGCAGAGTCACCAGGTGGAAAATTTTTAGCTTTTGTAAAGGTAAAATGTTTTATGGTTCCACCACCATGTTTATTATGAAGCCAAACTGAAATGTTTTGGGTTTTTTCTGAGTTTATTGATATTATAGGTTATGAGAGTGTCCTAAATCTGACTTAACACTTACCTAGGGTGTCAAAACATACAGAGTTCACTCTTATGGCTTGGTAACTGCTTCCTTCAAGGTTTGATAAGGTTTAATGAGAATCCTAAGGGTTACTTAGTTTGTCACTAATTCAATTAAGTTCTATCATGATTACCATTGCTTGGTAGTGCTTGAAGAAGGTTACTTATGTTATACTGGGCCTAAAAAGTTTCAAGAAAAGTTTTCAAACCATTATATTCTCAGTAGGTCCCACCGTGATCGCCATTATGTTGGTGTCCCGTGTTTTGATAGTTTGGAAAATCAAAAGACAAGGAAACATCGGAACCAATCTTTAGAGTTACAGGATCTATTCCTCCTGTTCTCAGAGAGGGATCTCTCAAAATTTTGTTTGCAAAGGTTTATCTTGTGTGCTTGGAAAATGGATTTTAGACTAGTTATTAAGTGCAGGTGTTTGTTTTTTTGTTTGGTTGGGTTGTCATAGCAGAAAATGAAAGATATAGGAAAGGTATATAGAATGGAGAAACATCTGGTTCATTGGGAAATTAAGTCAAAAAGAGGTCACAACATACTCATCAATGGATATGGGATATCATAGGGAAAATCTAACTTGGGCACAGGATCCTTTGGTTTTGGAATGAGATGGACATCAATGTTTTGGAAAGAGAAGTTTAATTCTCAACGAAGGGAAACTTGAAAACAAAACTTGAACAATAAAGAAATATTTGATAGACAGGGCTAACCATAAATTCTACAAACATTCTTTAAGAAAATAATGACTTCAAGACAACTTTCAAAATGAAATCTAGGATTCGGGGAACACCCTATTTCCTCAAAGATTTTATTTTAAATGACTTAGAAAACATAAAAGATTCACTGATAATTGCAGCCATAGAAGAGGGAACACCTAATACATCTATGATTACAACTATAAAATAACTTCAAAACAACTGTCCAAGCAATGACAAAGGGCAAGATCGAAATAGACCTCTTTGACTAACTTAAAATAATGGTAGTTCAAAGGGAGACTTCAATAAGAGCTTTCAAGTGATAGCAGATAAGCAGGGAGAACCATAAATCATGCTGAAATCAACTATTTGAGCCATTATAGAAATAAACAATAATGAGCACTAAAGAGAGAGATTGAAGACTCTAAAATACCTCAGCAGAAGAAAACATAAAACAGTGAAGGATGAACCAGTCTAAGGTGCTCCCAAGGGTCATTTCTTAGCCTAATACTTTCTATCCTACTGTAGTAAGAAATTTTGGGACAGAATGTGTTAGTATGAATCCTTCGTCGAAGTGTACGAAAAAGGACCACTTTAGCTACGCATAACTAATAGCCCTAACAACAATAGTGGCTGCCAATATCTTCAGATCTGCGGTTAGTTCGACAAGAAAATAGCTGCAAAAACCAGATCTATGCATGGACAGACATTAAGTAGAAAAAGTAAGGGTTTGCTCCATATACCAATAGACAAGACAAGAACAATTTTTTGAAAGAATTTTTGTATTAATCGGGCACCTGGGAGGAAAACAAGAAGGTGTATCCAATTCTCCTCAGTGGGATGGGTTCTTGGAAGTCCTCAACACTTCAGATCTAAGCTTTCTCTCTCTTGTAGGTGTAGAAAACCCAATGCAAAAAATGGAGCTCAATGGGAGCAAATGATGAAAATGAGACCAAGTGTATAGATCCAGAGTGATCTAGTAGGCAACAAAAGGTGAGGAATGATGGGGAAGAACCCTCCTATTTATAACAAAATATTGGGTCATTCTAGATCTTGGTGCATGATTAAAATAATGTTAACCAAATCTAGATCCACCTTTATGGAATATTTTATTATATTTGTTGGAGGAAAAGGGTGTTTGACTTGGGTCAAATCCCTTGATTAGTGAAAAATAAATAAATAAATGATTTATTTATCTTTTTAAGGAAGTGGTTGGAAGATAATCAAATAAATAATGATTTATTTAATTATTTAAGGAAATGGTTGAAAGATAATCAAATAAATAATGATTTATTTAATTATTTGTGGGTGATTTGGTCATATTTAACAAGGAATATTATCTAAATAAGATTTAAATAATTATTCCTAGAAAATAATAAGATAAATAAAGGTTTATCTGATTAATTTCTTTGTTTTTGGTTAAACATGACTGGGAATAATAATTAAATTATGGTTTTAATTAATTATTCCATGAGGAAAATCAAACAAAATAGATTTGTTTAATATTTCCTTTTGGGGTTTCCTATTTAGACCATAAACAACCTAATAAATGTGGTTTATTAAGTTATTTTACATAGTGAGAGCAATTTTACTTAGGGTAAAATTGGTCTTACATGGTGTACTTGGGTCCATCTAATGATAGTAGGTTAGATGACCAAAAAATGGTGTAACAGATTTCCCCCCAGCGTGCGAGTGTTAGGAGCAAATCGTATGACCGAAGTACGTTATAAGAACTCAATCACCAGACATCAAAAAGGGAAGTCGGAGAGAGAAATGTAAGGTAGAATAATGTGCTGAAGAACTAGACCCTGAGGAGACGAGACTTGCGGGTGCAACAAGTCTCTTTTTATGAGAGGGTACCTGTGCTAAAGGCGGCGGGGGAGGCATACCTATGCCCGCCGAGACAAAGTACAAAAGAATAGTGTGTCCAGTAAACAAGGGACCGAACCATAGAGTACAGCTGGCATAATCAGGAGCCAGATAAAAATACAATGAGGAATCTCACATACATGTTGTGCTTGGGATAACAGCCAGGACTGGTACAATAATATCTGAGTACATGAGATAAATACAACCCAAATGCCCCCTGTAAATGGGGAAGGGCTCACAAAATCTGACTGATACATGCAAATCATAGAGGTGTTGCAAGTGGCTAAGGCCAACATCATCAAAATCTGGAGCGGCATCAAAGGCTGCAAAGAAGAGGTCATCCGGGCATGTGGGGGGCTACCTGCAGGGCCACCCCCTCATGAGGGTTGAGACATCTCACACACACCCGGGGAATCATCAAGAGCTGCTGCTGGATCACTGGCCCGTCAAGTATACGAATCTCGATCATGCTGAACAGGAGCTGGAGAGACAATCAAGCCAAGGGGAATGAGAGACCCCCTTGCCCAATCCGAGGCGCCGAACAAGAGTGGAAGCTGGAACCAAGGTACACTGCCCTCTAGACCTGGCTTCTGGAATAAATGTGTTGATGTCGACAGAAGATGGTCCGCCATAGGTGAGGCAATGAGAGATCCTCAACTAAGGCACGAGAGAAAACAGGAGAGCGACGGACAGACTGACACTAATGACGATAGTGGAAATGGGAAGGACTGAGTAGCGAATGGACGAATTCCCTTGTTAGAGCATAAAGAGCATGGATGACACGGCAGCGACTGACACAAGATCATGAGGGATAGGGGACAGTGAGACTGAGGGTCATAATGTGTGACACAAGAGAGAGACCAAGCAATGAAGGATGGAGGGCTATAGTGGGGTGCAAAGGGACGTGGTATAGACTCCATGGATGCAATGATGACTCAACTTGGATGCTCTAAACAAGGGCGACTCGATGGTGCTGCCACACAGTAAAGGCCCAATTGGGGACCATGAAAACATGAGTACAAGATGGGAACTCATGACGAAAATCGACACGAACATAGACAAGTATGGAGGCGAAATGGTGCCCCAAGTACAAGTGTTGTAAGTGAGGAAGTTCGATTTGAAGGAGAGGTGAAGTGATCCTTCTTGGACAAAATAGCTCCTGGCGAAGGATGAGAGTACAAAAAAGATGCTGGCTATCTAAAAGAACCTAAAACATGCATCTCAAAAGGGAAATGCTAAGGGTAATATTTCTTAAGATAGAGTGCATTGCGAGGATTAGGAAGAGGATTGCCTTCGAAGTCCTCTAAAAGGTATGCCCCCTTACCAAGACCCTTACTGATGACGTAAGGGCCTAGCCATAATGGGTCAAACTTCCCGTGACCAAGGACATCATGGGCTTGGTCACATACTAGAACAAAGTCGCCTTTGGGGCTGGACTTTTCGGTCATATTGAGCTTTGGTGCGTTTCTTGGCCGCTTCCATGGTGTGCAATGCAACACGGCGGTCTTCAGAGGCACGCTCAGGCAAGATAAGTCGTTGTTCTAGAGGTTGGGTGTCAGGGAGAAGTTCAACAGCCAGATGAAGGGAAGGGATGTCATACTTGATCGGTAAGACTGCCTCCTCTCCAAAAACGAGGTGAGGAGGGTTATGGTTGAGGGGCATAGGTGCCCCCGAGCATGGTGTGGTCATGCCAACATGTATTTAGAAAAAAGGGGAATCTAAACACATTTAAATGATGTGGTGTGCCATTTGTTCTCGTTATGGTTATGCAGTGTGAGAAAGGAAATGGAGGATTACCAATCTCTTTTGGTACTTCATATAGGGATCAAATGGACTTTAAGTTTCCGAGTTGGCATACCTGGTGTCACTATCCCAAAAAGAGGATTTGGAGATAATGAACTGATGCTCTCGTAGAAAAGCTATAGGTTGGTCAACAATAATGTCTAAGAGACTGGGTTGTTGATGTAAGATGAGGGAATGATAAGGGGTATCATCCCTAGAGTGATCTGAAGTGATATGGGACTCTAGAGGTTCTTCGAAATGTGGAAGAATACTGGGACTAAAGTCAACACAACCAGATCCACTAGGAGAGTGGTGGAGAATTGTTTCTCTTGGTCTCTCAAATGGGGGTGCCCCCTTACCCAAACAGTGGGTTTCAATGTAATGGCCACAAGGTGGATGTGGTGTGAACGCATGGGTTCGATGTAAGGGGGAATAGATAAAGTCAGGGGTGGGGATTTCTTCCATAATGTCGTCATTGTGATAGAAGATGGGGTGACTTGTGAAAGAAAGACCACCTGACGTGGTGAAGCGACCTGAATCATCATCATGAGAAGAGAGGTTCACATGCGCATCGTCACAAGGGGTGACCGAAGAGTAAGTAGACAAAGGATCTACCGATGTTGAGCCCAAGATGATCGCTGAAGGAAGGTCAAGCGAAACAACAGGGGAGGATTCAGATGGAATGTTCCCCGAGGGTCTCATGGATGATGATAGGTAGAAAATGCTAGACGAAGGCTCCGTCATCTCGACATCAGGAGGGGGAATGTCAATGGGAGCAGTCATATCTGGTAGTTCTGCTGAAGCAGAATGCGCAAATAGGGGAGAGGTGGACTCATTGCGCTTGGCCTCGAATTGGTGGACCGCAGCGATAGAGGTGCAGAAGTCCTCGAGGCGGGGACAAAGATGGGTGTAATGGCCATGGAGATCACACAAAGCATAGGGGTGGTTGGTGTGAATAGTCTTGGGGTTCTTGGCCGTGGTCGGGGAAGGAACAGAGGCTTCTGGGACAGCGAACTCAAGGAACGTGACATTAACCATGGGCTTAAGATGAAGTAATTCAGGACAGGTATGGGAGGCGTGACCGACAACATCACACAAAGCACACTGGATGGTATGCTTTGGAGGCTGAGGAGGTGCAGAGTTTGTCGAGGCAGCCTTGTCCTTTGATGCCCTCTTGCGAGCTTTGCCCTTCTTACTCGAAGCGGTCACAACAGGAGGTGGTTCCTGTTGAGGTGACTGAGGCACTGATGCAGCGGGAGAAGTCATGGGGACCGGTTGAACCGGGGTCAAAGCGATATAAGGTTTGGGCTGACCAGGCAAGGTGGGGGCTGGAGGATCAAGGTACCAAATGGGAATCCCAAGGGTCAAGTTAGGAAGAGAGAGGGTGGCCATGACTGGTACCGTGTACACTCCTGGTGGGGGAGCTAGGAACGGTATCTGACCAGAGGGGTAATGGCCAGGTGGGACGGCTCCTAAATGGCTAAGGCCTGGAGGAACCATGCTAGGGGGATAAAGGGGCTCATGACTACCAACTGCAGGTGACGGGCTAGGAGCAGGTTGCGGAGGGCAAGGTTGCTGACTAGCCGAAGCAAGTTGCTTGAGAGCAGCCCGAGACGATTGCATCATGCAAACATTCGATGAGCTGGGGTCAGAGATAGGAGGAGGGGGAAGATTAGGAAAAGTTCCAAGCAGGGAGGAATCTTTGTAAACGCCGGGGGAGACACTGGTCAAGGAATCGACGGTTTGCTTGTTGGCTACAGAAGAGATGGTCGTCTCAGGGGAGGTCTGAGATTTTGGCTCATGATATGTCAATTGGTCAATGGTGACTATCTTTCCATTATGGGGGAAAGACATCTTGCGAAAGACCGCGGATGGGACAGCAGACATAGCATAGGTGTAGCTTCGCCCCAAAAGAATGTTGTAGTCTAGTGGGGCGTCAATGACTTCGACGTCAATGCAAACAGTCTTACCGGCGAGGGTGATAGGGCAATTACGAAACAAGCCAATGGGCTGGGAGGCATGACCGTCCCACGCTCTAAGGGTGATCGTGGAAGGGGCTAGCTCAGGGGATCCGAGTTGCTTCCAAACCGAAGCGGACATCACGCAGGTGGATGCCCCCTTCGTCAATTATACACCGGGAAACGATGGTGTTCCGTATCTTGACTGAGATTTGGAAGGCGACGGAAGGAGGGAGGGGAGGGTGATCCGATTGAGTGGCGTCGAAAACAATCATTTGGTCGTCAGCAGGATCGACAGCGCCCACGGCAGATAGTAGAGCCTTCTTTTGGGAAGGGCACGACTGGAGGAGTTCCAGTGTGGAAATGGCCGCGGGTGATTGCGCCAAATCATCTACTATGCTATACGACTGAGCGGCTCGGCTGGAAGCAGCATTTCGGCATAATGGTCCCTTTGGAATCTTTGGATGAACCTCAACTTTGGGTTGAGGGATGTGTAAGGGGCCACTGGATGTCGAAAGAGGCTCTATAGAACCTGAAGAGGGAGGCTCGGGAGCAGACTGAGCAGGAGGCTTGGGGTACTGGCGAGACCGAGTTTGAAGGTGTAGGTCGACGGTTGAGGATGGATCGGAGTTCATCATAAGGATCTGGTAATCAGAGGAACCAGAAAGGGAAGGGGGGGTGGCTACCTGGCTGTCGAGTAGTTGGGTAGCCACGAATCCTTGCTGAGGGAAAGGATCAGTAAACACAGCTGGCTGGGTAGTGGCCACATTAGGAGGAGCATGAGGGGAGGCGTGCTGTCCGCGCAATGTGGCTTGAGACTCCCACATCTGCCGCATCTGGGGTAAGAGGGGACAATCATGGGTGTAATGACCATAAACACCGCAACACGAACAAGGCTTATTTGTACGAAGCGGCCTGTCCGGCTTGGGCTGAGTGCCCTGTTGCTGGTTGACAGTGTTAGGGTCCATACCGGGATTGGGCCCACGAGTACCAGGGGCAGATTGATTTGGATTGCCTCTCCGCCTTCTTTGAGAAGAAGGGGGGTTAGTCGCGCCCTGCTGTGCAAATACCTGCCCTGGAGGGGGCGGTAGGTGCTGTTGCGGGGGTTGAGAAGGAAAGGGAGGTGGAAGCGCATATGCTGGAGGAGCTAGCATACCAGGCTGCGGATAAGGGTAATGGTTAGGTTGGGAAACATTGAGGTAAGCAGGAGGTTGGGCAAAAGGAGGAGGCATGTCGTATCCTCGATACATGCTACCGGGAGGGGGAAGAGTGCTAGAGGTGTTGGCCCCTCCGGGAGGGAGACCGTAGCCCATAGGAGGTTGAGTAGGTGGATGGGAAAGGGCTCCAATGATACCGTCGGCGGAATGAGATGCCCCCGGGGCGTCAGCGCCACCGGGCCTGGGGAGTTCAGGGAGAATGGTATAAACATAACCAGATTGAGCGTAGATCAGGTCATATTTCAAAGCTATTTGGAGGGTGGCTTCTTCAGTTTGAGGAAAATGGGAGGCGACATCTTTGCCGATGGGAGCTGGAAGGGTGCGGAGGAACCAGTCCATATAAACCCGATCTTCGAAGGGAGGGGCTCGACATAAGCTCTGTCTTCTTCGCCATTCCTGAACATGGGCGGAAAGGCGGGTTGAAGAGGATTGCTTAAAGGACGTCAAGAGCTCCGTGCCAGTGTCGTATCGGAGGGGGAGCTGGAAATAGGACAAAAAGGCTTGGGCAAGGGTCGCAAAGGTGGTATGGGAAGAGGTGGCTTGTTCGAAATACCATTTAGAAGCTTCGCCGGTAAGCGTGCGTTGGAACAAACGAAGACGGATGGAGTCATCAGTAATGGAATTGGAGGAACACCACATGTGGAAATATCAGACATGATTGGTTGGATCTTCTCCAGCAAGGCCTTCGAACTTAGGGATGTCGGAGGGGAGCTTGGTTGGCATAGCAGGCCAACCAACATCGTGGCGAATAGGGTCATTGATCAACTGATTGAAATTGGGGAGGCTGAGGCCTGCAATGTACGGCAGTAAAGGTGTGGCCGAGGTAGTTCCTGTGGCGGTTCCGCTAGTAGTAGGTCCGGCATTAGGGCCTGGAGGACTACTAGTGTTAGGCCCTGGACCAGACATGGTGAAGGTGACAGGGGGAGAACTAGGAGGAGAAGGAGGAACCGATGAATCAGGGGAGGAGTCGGAGTGCGGACTCGGAGGAGGACTAGCTCAACGACGGCGGGTCGAAGCAGGTCGATCGACCGGAAACTGAGGGTGAAGGCCAAGAAGTCTCCGGGAAAGGCGCCTTGGGGGCGCAATGACGATAGGAAGAAGGAAACCGACAGGGGAAAAAAGGGACAGAATCAATGAAGGTCAAGGGCAAAAAAGGTGCAGTGACAATTGATTTTAGAGTCTTTGCCAAGCGGTGTTAACCAAGCGCTTCTTCGCTTAGGTTCAGTGTGTGGCGTGCGTTAATTTTAATTTTTAAACCCTTTCCATTTTGAGAGCAAGAAAAAAAAGTGTGCTGCGTAACTGAAAATAAACCTACAGAGAACAGTATATAATACTGAAAGAACAGAAAAATAACAGCTACTTGTGCATCGATCTAACCCAAGGAGGCGGGTCTCTCAAAACTAATCTGAAAAGAAAGGGAAAAATCTAGGCAAAACACACGGAAAAGAGGCCGATAGATCTAAGGTCAAAAGGGACAGGGATCTAAAGGATAAAGCTGCTAAAAAGAGGTGCAGATCACAGCCAAGAGACAGAGGCAAGGTGGCTGGAAAAAAGGGAGGAAATCAGCAAAAAGCGGAAAGGACAGGGAGGAGGTCCTAAAGAGAGGTCCAGACAAAACAACAAGAGGTGATTTGAAAGGAAAAGAGGCTGATTTCAATGGATCTGAAAGGGCGGTAACAGATCTGGAAAAGAGGAGGTTGAAGCTCTGAAAAACCGACGGCTGAAACCACTAAAACTCTTCCACAAAAAGTGGAGGGTACTAAAGCCCTTAGGGGCTAGGTTCCCACTTAGATGAGTAAAAACAGATTAGAACTTGGTCAAGGCGAGCTGAGACAGAGGCTGGAAGACACTGACAGAAGCTGCAGCAGAACCCAGAAAAATTGCAGAAAAATTACTGAAAAACTGGCAGGTCGCAGTTCCTGACCTGTTTTCAGTGCAGGTCGCAGAAAAGGGGCAGAAAAGTGCGACCTGGAGGTCCAGGTTGCAGTTTATGGGCCAAAAAGTGCGACCCCCCGTTTCGGCTGTCTCGGCAGCAGATTTTCAGAAAATTTGCCGTCTCAGTTGCGGCTGGTGTCGCTTACCTGCGCAATATGGCCAGAAACACACAGAAGTTATAAATTTTAATGTTTTAGGGTTTTATGTGAGAAAAATGACATAAAAAGAGGAAAACTAAGCAGCTGAAAAGAAGCCCTAGGGCCTGGAGTAGCTGGATATGCAGGAATATGAAAAACGACAGCGGTCATAATTTAAAACCCATGTGGAGTCGCCATTTGTTAGTATGAATCCTTTGTCGAAGTGTACGAAAAAGGACCACTTTAGCTATGCATAACTAATAGCCCTAACAACAGAAATCACTGCCAATATCTTCAGATCTGCAGTTAGTTTGACAAGATAAAAGCTGCAAAACACCAGATCTATGTATGGAAAGACATTAAACAGTAAAAATAAGGGTTTGCTCCATATACCAGTAGACAAGACAAGAACAAATTTTGAAAGAATTTTATATTAATCGGGCACCTGGGAGGAAAACAAGAAGTTGTATCCAATTCTCCTCAGTGGGATGGGTTCTTGGAAGTCCTCAGCACTTCAGATCTAAGCTTTCTCTCTCTTGTAGGTGTAGAAAATCCAATGCAAAAAATGGAGCTCAATGGGA
>JAXQQM020068119.1:0-79610 GCA_034641835.2 Pinus albicaulis | reverse complement strand
CAGGATTTCTTCGACCTACGCACCGGCGGAAAAAACCTTTAAACATATGAAAAACCAAAGTTTTTGCAATAAACACAAGTTATAATGGATTGGGCGGAAAATATATAAGTAAAGGAAAAAGGGCACCCGATTGCGGGGCTGGTGGTTTTCATGGAATGTAATATGCCCGAGAGTATAAAGACAAGGGCCAATCGCAATCGGGCCATTGAACCTGGTCTTTCTGATCAACCCATTTGTGTTGTTTCCGATTGCGATTGCGTGATCGGCTCTTTTCAATCAACCCATTTATATTTATCACGTGGTTTTAAGTTTTTAACTCAAAACTTTCGGAAAGTGGGTTTTTGGGTTTACAAAAGAAAATATTGATCGGAGAGGGATTTTTCAATGGTTTATCGCCCGATTGCGGGCTCTATGGATATATGAGGAAATAATATGATCGGGGGGTTCCAAAATAGTTAAAAAGTGAGTTTTTAACTATGAAAGGGGAATTTTTTCATAAATGGAAAGAAGAGGACTTATTGTTACACAGTAATTTGTCCATAGTCCTACAGAACATCACTTTGTGGGACCCATTATGTGACTTTGTGAACAACATCATGTTGTGAAAACATCATCAATGCACATCCCCTCGGTATGAGAGCTTCATTGCCCCTTGGAGACATCTCCTTGCAAAATCCATGAAAAACAACTCTTTTTGCATTGGCGGCGGGTAGACAGTTCGGTGTCGCGCAGTGAAATCATGAGGAGTGCAACCATGACCTCTGTCGCAGAAACGACAATCGCGCCACCCATTTTAGGGACTGTTTTTTAAATATGGATGGCGAAAGTTGAGTTCAAACAAACTCACAACCATTGCCTATCTTGAGTTGGGAGGTTTGGCTGCGGGAGTTCTATGGAAGGGAAGTGGTTTTGCCACCTTCTATGGAACCTTCCTTGTTGATAGGGCCGATCCCATAATAATAGGGATCCCAACTCCCTCCTTCCCCATCTATAAAAGCTTGCTCAGATCCATGGCAAGCTAGTCTTGAAGTGCTGAAGCTTTGCATCTCCCTTTTCCCAAGCGCCTTTGTGCTGTAAAGAATCCTTTCTTTCCCTTAAGGCCCATTCAAGCGAGGAGACCATTGTTACGAGACTCTGGAGAGGTTTCCCTTTCCTTGGCGAGCTTTGCGAGACGTGGACAACAGGAGACCCGTTCGAAGGAAGCTGCGACGTCAGAACTTGGTTGTAACTTCTATTCGTTTATCACTTTAATAGATGACTATGATTATGGTTCCACTCCTTTTTCTATCATGTTAATGCGAGTAATATCTTTTCTGACCGATGTTTAGTTACGTATGCTAGTTCCTATGCATGTATCTGTTCGTTTCTTCTGTGTGCAGGTGTTCATCCACGGAGATCGTGGAAGGATTGTGATCTGCCAGGGCTGAAGGACGGGGACATCTCTTCTTCAGATCTAGCGTTGGAATCCAGGTAGGCTCTTATCCCAAGTCTTTCATTTCGTAACTAGGAGCTTGCGTCATAGCATTGTTTGTTTGTTGCTAGACCCTTGCTGGGCTAGTAGGGATCGCCTCTGTCCGCAGAGGGGATTTACCTCCTCAACAAATTGGCGACTCCACTGGGGATCGTCCGGTTTTCCTTGTCCCTTTTATGATTGGTTCGCTTTGATTGTTTCTCCTTGCTTGATGAACCTTCTGGGTTGGATTCTTTCATTATTTTAGCCTCTTGGTTTGCTTAGCTTGTATTGGTCTACTTTTAGAATAGCTTGTTTTTTAATTTTTATTGAAGAACTCGAATGGCGCGGGTTTTAACCCGACAGTCGCGCCACTTGGCGCTTGTTGCATTTGTCTGTGTCGCGCCAATCGGCCTCTGGCGCTAGTTTCAAGGCCACAGTCGCGCCACCCCTGTGACTTTTTTGAGTTTCTTCATTTTTTAGCTTTCTGGACTTGACCAGTGCTTCTCTTCTTGATTTCCCGACTGTCTGAGTGTGTTGGAGTCTTGTTTGGCTAGAATTCACCTCTGTCCTTTGGTTGTTTGCTTCTTTCTACCGATTTCACGTTTTGAGCCCTAGGGCATCTAGTGGCTTAGTGTATCGAGCCCTCCTTGGGAGTTTAGGTGTCTTGATTGTCCTGTCAACTTGTTGATTGGTTCTTCGCACTCTCTTAACGGTCTTTGATTGTTTTGCTGCGTCTTTTGAGTGATTGTTTGTTCCTTCATTCGGAATTCGTTTGCGCTTGCTTTGGACCTAGATCACACGGTCCATCGGAAGCCTTTGAGTCTTTCTTCGATTTGAGAGACTTTGGGTCGATTTAGGGATCTGATTGATTGCATTGTTGAGTGAATTTTGTTTGTTTCGCTCTCTTGGATATCATTTCTCAAATTGTTCCTTTTGTTTTCAGTGCACATTAGCCATTAAACATTGAAAATCAAAAAAAAAAAATCTCTTTTGCTTTTGTTAAATTAGTGCAAATTGTGATCTTTTCCATATTGCTAGTGATTAGTGTTTGGATGAAAAGTGTGCAATTGCATTAGTTGCATTAGAGATATTCTTGTTTGTATTCCGTTCATTTCGTTTGTATAAAAGCTCTCAACTCTCATTTAACTAGTTTTCATCGAACGAAATGTTGCATCGTGGCATATAGCGTGCATTTAGGAGACACTACATACGATAGGGCCTGGAAATTGAAACTTAATTGAAGATCAACTATAAAATTTATTCAATTAACCTAAGGCAACATTGGAACTTAACGGAACATATTTAGAAGGTCTAGGCTAGAGACGTGTTCCGGCGTCGTTAAACCTAGCAGCTGTCGTTCGCCTGTTGGCTTTAGACAGCGCTAGTACGGACTTGTGCTCCCCGTACCGTCGCGTATATAAAGGGAGACCCCTATAGGTTTTCGATCCTTTATCCACAGGAAGCCGAGTCTGCCGCCCTATACCCGTGATACACCGAACACAGCATTCGGGGAGACTACCTGCACGTACGGAAAGTCCTTGGTCGATTTCTGTTTCATTTTTGAAACCAAGGTGTATATTGCAGTTCACGGATATTGGGTACACCCTTTGTGCCTAGTTTTTCCTGAGCAGTCATTTGGTCTTTTCTGACTTCCTAAACTTGAAAAGACCGTCAAGCGCTTGTCCTTTCACGCTTGTGTCAACTCTGAAAGAGATAGAGTCATCTTTTTATCGTTTCTCGACTCTTGAAACATGAAACGGTAGAATTTCTTGCTTTCCAATGTGGTAAAATTAATCGCCCACGATTACACACCCGTTTAGACATTGCTTGTCGACCGTTTGATCGTGTGTCTTAACTCGTTTTCAGCCTGTGTGTGGTTTTCAGTCTTGATGGCAACCTTTTCAGAGTTCACCAAACAAGGAATCCCCTCAGAAGGGAATCCTGGTCATTTTCCTCCTTTTGGAAATGTTGGTGCTCCTTACATGGCGACGTTGTCCCTTCCTGGTTTAACTGTTGGGTTGCCTGTTTGGTTGTTCTCAACCTCTGTTGTCCCGAATGTCTCCACTACTGTTCAATCAGTTCCTCCGATGGAACAACATCATGTTGATTCCAAGGTGGACCTCTCCCCTTCTTCGCCTGTTTCTGCGTCCTCATCTTCTACTTCGCCTGGTGAAAGTCGGGATTCGAGTAGCCAGGTGGCTAAGAAGAAGAAGAAGAAGACAAAGAAGAAGAAGTCCGATAAGCGAGAGGTTAAAAGTGGAACTGCTATCTCTGAAACACTTCCTCTTGATAGTCCTTCCAACCCTCCTCGGAAAGTTAAGTTCCCGTGCATGTTGTGCACGGGCGACCATCTTCTTCGAGACTGCCCTGGCATTCCCAAGGTGCTCGAAGTATGGTCCAACGGCTGCCCACCGTTGCCTTTGGCTTCCGGGAGTCAAGTTGGGGGCACGTCTTCAGCTGCTGTTGATAAGGACTCTAAGAAGCAAGGTAAGATCACCAATCCCTGTAAATTGTGTGAAGGGCACCATGCCATTCACCTTTGTCCTTATATGGATGAAGCCAAGCGAGTCTTGGACAACCCAGTCAGTTCTACACCACGCCTTCCACCTGGTTATAATCGGCTTTCTGTGAGTCCTCTACCAGCCGATCCTATGGTTGGTCAAGAGTCATCCTTGGTCGATCCCACTCCCCCAGAAATTCAAATTCACGAATCCGGCACTGACCAACCATTGGTCGTAGGATCGGTTGAACTGGCCCCGTCCGCGGTGCACCAGGTCTTTTCTGTCGAGAGTGGATCCCACACTCCTCATGTCCTTCTGGTTTCTTCAGATTCGTCAGACTTGGAGAAAGATTCTCCTGTCCCTGTACTTCAGGAAGCTCCTCCTCCGCCTCCCATGATGGAGGCTCCGGAGGATACCCCTCCCACCTTCGAGATGGAGGTTATGGAGGATGCTTCTTCTACCGTAACATCAGGGGAAGACCTTCGCTTGTCGATGGTAGCCCCTCCGAGTAGTTTGGTCGCTTCCTTTGACTGGAATCGATTTGCAGGATTTCGCCTTCCGTCTTATGTGCCTTTCGAGATCACAGTACAGGCTCTTGGTCTGGTTGTACCCAGTACCATTATAGACGAAGGTGCCTCTGTTAGTATTCTGTCTTCAACTACCTGGCAAGCTTTCGGTTCGCCGCCGCTTGCGCCTGTTACGCAGAATCTGTTGACATTCAATAGAAGAACGAGTCAACCGTTGGGGATCCTTCCAAGGTTACCTGTTACTTTGGGAGGTAAAACAGTCCATATGGATGTGATGGTTGTTCCAGGCCCCTTGGATTTCAATCTGCTTTTGGGGCGCGATTACACCTATGCCATGGGAGCGCTTGTCTCCTCCCTCTTTCGCGTGATGTGCTTTCCACATGAAGGACGGATCGTGACCATTGATCAGCTTTCGTTCTTTGGTCCTAATATGGCATCTGGTCCACCATCACCCCCTCCTGGTTTCTATCCACCCGTTGTATCTGCTCCGCCGCAGGTCAACTATGTGGCTACTTTCCCCGTGCCTGTGCTCAGTGATGATGCCGTTGTGCATAATGTGCTGGGGGCATTGGGTCCTGACTTCCAGGATGTTTCCCTTCCATCAGGAGTGGAACTCTTGGAAGCACCGCCTTCTTGTTCATTTTGATGTAAGTCGGTTGGAGCACAGTTTCCTCCCTGGGTCAAGCTCTTTAAAAAATGAAACCAGGATCTCGGAGCACAGTTCCTTGTCTTGTGTCAAGCTCCTTAAAAAATGAAACAAGGTCGTCGGAGCACAGTTCCTTGTCTTGTGTCAAGCTCCTTAAAAAATGAAACAAGGTTGTCGGAGCATAGTTCATTCTGCTTGTGTCAAGCTCCTTAAAAAATGAAACAAGGTTGTTGGAGCAGAGTTCCTTGTCTTGTGTCAAGCTCCTTAAACCATGAAACAAGGTGTCTTGAGGATAGTTCTTTTAATGTGTCAACCTCGTTAAAATAATGAAACATGTTCCTGTTCAATTCGAGTCTTTGATAAGTTCTCGTAAAATACCAGTCGAGTCTTTAGGTCTCGTAACTTGAACCTTCATTCCCTCCATCTGTTTACTCAGGTGCATGGAATGAAGCTTGGGGGCATGTACCTCGAATTGAGTCACCATGCTGGGGGCATGCTCACTTTTTCAAGCATAGTTTGTTTCCGTTTCAAGCTTGTGTAAAAATGAAACCGGTTTCAAGCATAGTTTATCTTTGTTTCAAGCTTGTGTAAAAATGAAACCATTCTTATTTTACCTCTTGTGATTGCCATTTTATCGGCCTATTTCTGCCAGATGAGCCTTGGTTTTCTCACTCCATTGTCACTATCTGCTTGGCCGATCATATGCCTTCACTTGGTTGTTTTACCCGTTCCTGAGGAACCGCTGCTATGAGTGGTCTTGTTAGCCAGCCTCTTGACTTTTATCATGTTTTGAGCAGTTCCACCATTACCGGAACCAGTTGCTACCCTTTATACCACTCGTTCCTCCAGGAGGAGTCATCTTTCAGCTCTTTTCTGACTCTCTAAATATGAAAAGATCGCCGAGGCCCTTATCGTTTCGATCTCGTTAAAATGGACACGAATCGACATTCACCCAGTATAAGTTTAACCCTTTTTCGGGCTGGGCTGGATCGATTACGAAAAAGGAATACCCTAGCCTATCGCGACTAGGAGGTTTTCCCGAATATTGTTTTCTACCTTTTCGGATCTGGGGAACTATTTACGAAAAGGGACCTGTGGAGTTTTCTTTTCCGCTGTCTTTTCAAACTCTCTAAACATGAAAAGACGCCGAGTTCTTCCTTTGTCAGACTCGTTAAACCCTGATGACATTGGATTCCGTCGCAATGACGTTCTCCGAGTTTCTCCTTCCTAGGACTCGTTAAATGCACTAGGATGGATTCGCCCAAAGGGCGAACTTATATCACAAGCATATGCTATCCCCTTCAAGCTTGTTATAAAAAATAATTGGGGTACTCGCCAGAAATGGTGGGGGAAAAATGGAACCATCATCGTTGTCGTCGGCAGTATGTCGCTCTTGAACATGGCACTTGTCTGCATTCGTGTCGGGTTGGGGACATCTCATCTCGCTGCTTCACTTTGCCTCCATGGGTTTGGGTAATATCTTTTGACCTCTCATCTGTTCACTGCCTCGTCGCCATGACCTCTGATCCGTTGATGTCAAATACTGCCAAATCCATTGTCGTGCCATTTATGTGTTCAAGAGAAGTTGGCCTCTGCAAATATCAACCTTCCTCTGTTTCTCATACAATCCTGATTCACAACAAAACATTATGTTTCTCTGTCTCGTGTCGATGATGTGGGAATCATTATGGCCCACCTTCGATCAAGGTCACTTCCTGTCGACTTCAACTCATTATCCAGGAAGTTGGTCTAGAGACTCCTGATGGTACCTTGGAGCCTGCATGCCTTAATGGCGGGTTCGTCGCATTCGACGAGAGGTTTTCATTATTGGCCTCCGATCGGATGATTCTGCGGGTGTTCGACGTCAGCTCATTTATTCACACGCCGTAGATTGTACCTGTAGTACCTTGAGGACCATCGTCATTATTGGTGGTTTCTCTCGCGTCTGTTAACAGCTTTCATCATTGGCTGGTAATCAGACGATGTTCTTTCATGTTCGACATCAGCTCACATATTCACATGCTCGAACTTGTACTTGTTTGGGTCGAGATGGAGCGCAAGACCCTGGATTGTGTCTGTTGTAATCCAGGCTGCGATTGTGGATTATTGTCATTATGTACATGACTCTATGATTGGATGGCTGTGACCATACCTGAGTCTATTTGTTTGATCTTAGTTGGATGGCTGCGCCCATACCCTAGATCCGGATTATAGCATACTCTGTTCGGATGGCTGCATCCATACCATATATATACATCATGTACTTGAGATATCAGTTGTATCTTTCTGTGCAGGTTTTCCGACGGCGGGCCTTCAGTTGGACATGTTCTCGTAAAGCATTTCACCCCTCTCTCTCTCGGGCCTCATGCTTTAGGGGGCATCTGTTACACAATAATTTGTCACCGTCCCTACCATTCCCCGTCCCGCACAATGGAGGACCCATTATGTGACCTGTGAACACTGTCATGCCTTGAAAACATCATCAATGCATCCCTCTGAGTATGAGCTTCATTTCCCCTTGAGACATCTCCTTGCAAAATCCATGAAAAACAGCTCTTTTTGCATTGGCGCGGGTAGACATTTCAGTGCTCGCGCCAATCAGGGAAATCCTGTAAAGAGGTCGCGCCACTTGGCGCTCTGTCATAGAGCAGCAATCGCGCCACCCATTTTAGGGACTGTTTTTTAAATATGGATGGCGGAAGTTGAGTTCAAACAAACTCCCAACCATTGCCTATCTTGAGTTGGGAGGTTTGGCTGCGGGAGTTCTATGGAAGGGAAGTAGTTTTGCCACCTTCTATGGAACCTTCCTTGTTGATAGGGCCAATCCCATAATAATAGGGATCCCAACTCCCCCCTTCCCCATCTATAAAAGCTTGCTCAGATCCATGGCAAGCTAGTCTTGAAGTGTTGAAGCTTTGCATCTCCCTATTCCCAAGTGCCTTTGTGCTGTAAAGAATCCCTTCTTTCCCTTAAGGCCCATTCAAGCGAGGAGACCATTGTTACGAGACTCCGGAGAGGTTTCCCTTTCCTTGGCGAGCTTTGCGAAACATGAGTTCTTAGGAACTTAGTTCGAAGGGCTGACGTCGAGAACTTGGTTGTAACTTCTATTAGTTTTTATCACTTTAATAGATGACTATGATTATGGTTCCACTCCTTTTATCGTATTAGTACGAGTAATATCTTTTCGGGCGATGTTTAGTTACGTATCTTTGGTTCACATGCAGGTATGCATTCGTTTCTTGTGTGCGGTGTTCATCCACGGAGATCGTGGAAGGATTGTGTCTACCCGAGAGTACAGGACGGGGACATATTCTTCTTCTTCGGAGATCTAGCTGTGGAATCCGGGTAGGCTCTTATCCCGATCGGGGGGTTCCGAAATAGTTAAAAAGTGAGTTTTTAACTATGAAAGGGGAATTTTTTCATAAATGGAAAGAAGAGGACTTATGAAAACAAGGTAGTTTTGATGGAGGAAAGGGGAGCAGATGAAAGGTTTTGAGAAGAGGAGAAATGACGATCTTTCAGCAGTCTTTCAGTTGGAATCAGCAGAAATTCCTGAGTATAAAATGGGACAGCAAATGAGGATTTTGGACCGAGGCATGAGGCCTACAAGGAGTCTTCAAGAGCCAACAATTTTTAATGATAAAATTTGTTCCTTGGAGGCTCAAAAAAGATCTTAGCCACCTTTTGGTATAACAAAATATTATAGGTGGCTAACAGTGGCTCCACTTGGGGATGGTGCCTTCTTGAAGGCATCAAGAATTCAGACTTGATTTCTTTGGGATGTTGACTGGTGCCTGACCCACTGCTTGCTCTTGCTTTTCTTTGATAAAAATATCAGTCATGAAAGAAAAATGAATCTCATCAATACAACTTCTACCTACTCCAATCCTACTGATCTAACATTTTTTCTTCATGAGAGTGCACTTGGATTGGCAAACTCTATTCACAACATTTTATTCTTTTGAAAGCAGGAAATCTAATCTATTTCTAATCCTTATTTCTCCCTGAACTCAGATTAAACAGTTGAGCTCATATATTTCTCTACCTAGTCTACTGTCTGTTGGGATTAAACAGTCCAACAAACTTTCATTCTTTAAAGTCAAGATTGAGCTGTTCGACTTGCTATGATATATGGCATAAAAACAAGCTGCACATAGATTATTATTTGCGGAAATTGAACATCAAAAATTGAAGGCTTAAGATCTGAAAGCTTCTTATTATGGCCTTCTCTCTTCTTTTCATAGCTATGATTTTTCTTCTTCTCTTCCTCTTTTTTTTTTTTTTCCTGTGAGCTATCTCTTCCTTCATATCTGATTCAGATTTTGAGCAAATTAGTACCAGTTTTTCCTCTTTTATGACTCAGAAAATAAAACAGTTTTGAGTCATCTCTCTTTGGAAACTTTGGTTCAGATTTTGAGTTTGTTTGAACCTTAATTTCTATCCTAATCTATCTACTGATAAGCCAAGATTAAACGGTTTGGCAAATCAAATTCACTACCCTATCAACAGAAAATTGAAAGCTAATTAGTCAAGATTAAACAGTTTGACTAACTAGAAGTGTGTTTTGCAGGAGTGGCATTTAAGCTTGCACACTTTCAGATTTGTTCCTCTTTTTTGGCATGGGGCTTTGCCTTTCTTGTTTACATTTCTGCCCTCTTTTCTTTCTTTCTTTGTTTTTGTATTTTTCTGATTTTTCATAACTTTGAATGCAATGATGGATGAAATGTTTACAATGGAAAAGGGAAAAAGGCTTCAAAACATAGAATGGTTTAAGAAATATAATGCTTAAGCATCCTGCCATTGACATGACCCCCAAACAATTCTGTTCCATTCAGCTCTTGTAAGAAGAATGCATTGTTTCCAGCAACTGAATGAATGGAGTAAGGGCCAAGCCATAGATTGTCAAATTTACCATGCTTTCCCTTATCTTCTCTCTTTGAGTCCCACTTTAAAACTTTGTCCCCAATCTTGAAATTGCTGGCATTTGTTCTTCTGTCAAATATCTTCTTGATATGGTCTTGCTTCTGCAATGCTGTGTTGTACACTTCCTCTCTGGTTTGCTGAAGATGAATGGTCTGATTTATTCTTCTGATTATGTCATTTTCTTCAGTCTGCAACTCTTGAATTAACTTCATAACTGGTACACCAAGGCTGTTAGGAAAAATTGCATCTATACCATACACAAGCTGGAAGGGTGACATACCAATCGATTTCTTCAAAGTTAATCTGTCAGCCCAAAGTGCATGGATCAGCTTTGTGTGCCAGGACTTCTTGTTGTCCTCCAACAGTTTCTTTATTATTTTCACTAAGCTTTTGTTGGAAGAATCTGCAAGTCCATTACCTTGAGGGTAATAGGCTGTGGAGTGTCCCAACGTTATCTGATATTTGCGACAGAATTCCACCATTTTCTTTGATCCAAATGCTGCTGCATTATCTGTGATGATCTTGGTAGGGCAGCCAAATCTGGAAAGGATATTGGTTTCTATGAATTTTATGATAACCGAATCATTGGCCTGCCTACAAGGAATGGCTTCTATCCACTTAGTGAAATAGTCTGTGGCGGTAAGAATCCACCTGTGTTGGGAAGAGGAAGGTGGATGAATCTCTCCTATGAAGTCAAGACCCCACCGTTGAAAAGGAGCTTCAACAGTGATTGGATGCAGCGGCAGGGGTAATAATTTTCTCTTGCCCTCAAACAATTGGCATTTATGGCAAGTAGTTGTCATTTTGTGAACATCAGGAAAAAGAGTAGGCCAATAGAAACCAGCCCTAAAAATTTTGTTGGCTGTTGACTTCCAGTACAAATGGCCTCCACACTCTCCTTCATGGAACTCCTGCTTAATTTTTTCTGCATCAAACTCAGGCAAACATTTAAGCAATACGCTACTTGCATTTTTCCAATAAAGACATTTATCAATAATGCAGTAGTTTACAGCTTTTAACTTTAGGAATCTTGCCTTAGTTTTGGATAAACCAGGAGGTGTATTCAGATTAAGAAAAACATAAACAATATCAGCGTACCAAGGAGAAATCATAAAATGATCTTCAACAACAGGAGTTGAGAGTTCTTCTTGGTTATCTAAAGCATCGATCATATTAATATCAAGAAGTTCACAATTTGATTCAGCCATTAATTTAGCTAGACCCTGGTCTTTGATGAGCTTAGTGGGTTTTATTTCTAAATCATATTCAAGAATTACTGCAATCCACTTACCTCTTTTACCATCTGGATCCTGGGTTAGAATGTCTTTTACAACCGAATTTGGGACAAAGGCAATGACGTGTGAGTGA
The DNA here is from genome assembly GCA_034641835.2 of Pinus albicaulis. Lineage (NCBI taxonomy): Eukaryota > Viridiplantae > Streptophyta > Pinopsida > Pinales > Pinaceae > Pinus > Pinus albicaulis. The sequence continues at coordinate 68,192 of JAXQQM020068119.1, read as the reverse complement.
AGGACGTATACTTTGAAGTCTTTCAATGCTTTAACCAAAGAAAAAGCTTGCTTTTCCATAATGTTATACTTCAAAGGGGCATCCCTCAATGCCTTGCTAAAGAATGCAATAGGTTGCTCTTGTCCCTGTGGATTTTTCTATAAAAGGACAGCAGCTATAGTATGTTCTGATGCAAATGAGAAGATATAAAAATATTTTGAAAAATCAGGGCTTATGAGAACCGATGTTTTGGTTAATGCTTGTTTCACCAGCTCAAAGGATGTCTTTGCTTCCAAGGTCCATTTTATCCCTTACTCCTTCTTCAGCATGTTTGTGATATTTCTAAGGAGCTCAGCTAGGTTAGGGATGAACCTTCTCAAAAATTTTATTTTTCCAATGAAAGACTGCAACTCTTTGATATTTCGAGGATGAGAGATTTTCAATATAGCCTCAATCCTCTTTCGATCTATCTTTATACCCTCCTCTGAAATAATGTGTCCAAGAAGCTTACCTTCTTGGATACCAAATAGTGTCTTCTTAGGGTTCAAAGATATTCCAAACCTTCTGCACTTCTCGAAAACCTTTCTCAAATGTTCTAAGTGTTCTTCATCCGTTTTTTAAAACACAGTTACATCATCGAGATAGATAATGATGAAGAAGCCCAATTCTTCCGAGAATGCTTTGTCCATGGCTCTCTGAAAGGTTGCTCCAACATTCATTAGACCAAAAGGCATTTTCACATACATGAAAGTGCCCCATGGTGTAGTAAACACCATCTTTAATTGATCATCAGGGTGGACTAAGAATTGGTTATACCCTGAAAAGCCATCTAGCAAAGAAATTCTTTTAGACCCCACCACCCTTTGAAAAATGTGATCCATCTTGGGTAAAGGGTAGTTGTCTTTCAATGAAGCTTTGTTTAAATTTCTGAAGTCTATACAAAGCCTGATTTCTCCAGTCTTCTTCCTAACAGACACCAGATTAGATACCCACTCAGAATATCTGATAGGGACAATAATACCAGCATTGTGCATCTTCATGATTTCCTTCTTAACCAATGGCAACTGGACATGGTTTATTCTGCGCATTTTCTGTTTGAATGGTTTTTGGTTCTCTTTAAGAGGAATTTTGTGTTGTATTATTTTAGTGTCATAGGATTTAAGATCTTCGTAACTCCAAGCAAAAACATCAGAAAACTCTTTGAATAGCTCTATGTATTTGAGTTTAAAGTGAGCTGGTAGAGTTTTGGATAGTTTGATCATTTTAGGTTTTTCCTCACTGCCTATATTGTACTCCTCTACTTCAGTCTCTACAGGTTCTAGTTTTGGTTTATTGGCCACATCATCAAAATCAAACAGTTATTCTAGAGGGGCCAAACCCTTGGGCAAACTATCATCCTTAGAATGCAGAGTTTCCCATTCCTCTGTTTCAGATTTTGCACTTAATTCTGCTTGGTATCTAAGTTTGATAGTCGGAAGGTTAATGTCTATAGGCTCAGGAGACGTTTCTTCTTCCCCAAGAAAATTTTCTTCACTGCAGTCTGTATCATAATCTGAATCTGAACTATGGAGCTCGAATTCATTTCTGAATTGCATGAAGTCTTCTATTTGTTTATCTCCATCAAACACCTGCCAATATTTCTTGTTATCTGGGATAGCTGGTCTGAATTTTATCTGAGAGGTGTCATCATACAGTATTGAGCAGGTTCTAGCAGCAAAGGCTAAATTGTGGGCTGCAATGTTTCTTTTCCTTGGGAAAAAAATCAAGTTGGACTCCTCAAACGTTTTTAAAAGGTCCATAACATCATTCCTATAGGCCCTAAGTCTGGGTGATTTGCATTATACTCCCCATTAACTTGCCTAATGATTAATTCAGAATCGCCATATACATTGATTCTCTTGGCACCTAACTTTTTCAAGAGATGCAAGCCTAAGAGAAGGGATTCATACTCCGCTATGTTGTTGGAACACTGAAAGTTTAATTTACATGAAATACATTCTGTATGATTGTTTTCAGTGTTAGTGATCCAGACACCCGCACCAGCATTTGTTTTAGTGCATGACCCATCAAAATACATCGTCCAGAGAGGAACATTTTTAATTTTATTGTTTTGGTGTATCTCCTTTATATAATTTGATCCCTCCAGTTTTTCATCGGGTTGAGGATCGTCTTCTCGACTGTCAAGTTTTAAGTTTAATGGATTGATGACTTGTAGTTCAAGACCTGTGTTTAGTTTGCTAGGGTTTTTAGACACACTAGACTGTTTCGGCAGTTCAGCGTTGTGCTCTTATTCCTCCGTTTCAGCCAGTGATTCTGTTGAAATGATTTGTTCTGTAAGTGATTCATCATTAAACATGATAAAAGAATCGAGGCTTGTGCTTACAGCGTACAAAGGAGAGTTTTGAGGTTGGTCTTGACTTGTCACCGTGTACTACATGTGGGTTTCCCTGTAAAGTCTTCTAGTCTGATTAAAAACAGGGATAGTCGCATAGGTCATGTCCATCTGCATGGTTCCCTGTAGCTTAGCCCCCCAAGATCTTGACAAAAGCATTCCATACTTTGGGGGTACATCAGCCACAACAACATCCATGACTAAACATTTGGCTGGAATCTGGGTTAAGTTAACACAGAGATCTTTTATCAATCCTAGACATTTAACTCTGCTTGAGTCAAAGGAGTACAATTCTTTGTAAGGTCTGGTAATTTCAAGACCCAGGCTTTCCATTACAGCTTTTGGCATTAAATTATGGGAAGCGCCCGAGTCATGCATAGCGTTGTGCAGAATTTTGTCATGAATGTTTAAGCTTACGTAAAAGGGAGGGATAGGACCCTCTTGGAACTTTCCTTCAATCTTTGGACCAAAAATAAGCTCGAGTTGGTCATCATTAAGATTGAGTGAATCTTCATTATCTTCTAAGTTCAAAGCTTTCAAAATTTTGGACCTATATACATGTTGGGCAGCTAACTCAGTCAAAGGAACAAAAATTTTGATCTTTGAGATTTCCTGTTCTAGGCTAAAAAGGTTTTGACTCTTTAAAACATTGATTTCAGCCTTGTTTACTGCCACTTTATCAGCAATAACAGCTTGTTGATTTGTTTTATCTACAGTTGGAACAGTTGTTTTACCAGGAGTACTAGCCGGGGTGTTAGTACTGCTAATGTTTGCACTCCGTTTTTCAATATTTTGAGTGTCTTTCTCTTTACCACTACCAGAATTAACATCTACTGTTTTGTCTCTTTGTTTGATGGTTTTAGACTGGGTTGTAGTGCTGTTTTGAGAAGGTTTGTCAGAGGTTTTATTGTTGGGGGTTTGTTGATTAGATTTGCTTCTGAGTTCATATTCCTTTAAAGGTTCTATGACCGCGTTTTCCATGTTCTGATAATAATTTTCATTATCATTTCTTTTGTCGTCATAAGGTGTATAAAGACCTTGTTTATTATCATAATGAACCTCAAAGTCATCATCATCTACCACAAATAATTTTATATCATCCTCCTCTGTTATTTGTTCTGCTTGCTCAACCTCACTTAAAATTTTTTGATGAAAGGGAGGGGTGATATGTTGATCATCTTCCCGGGGTTTGTTTGGAGGTTGATTTCTTCTAATATTCTGATTCTGGCTTTGGTTTCTGTTTTGAGGAGTGTTTTGATTTAAACTTGCTTTCGCTCTCTCTAGAATGCTCATTTTCTTCATCATTTCTTCCATCATTCTTTCCATCTTTGAGCTTGCAGTGGAAGGGGTGGATTCCTCTCTAAAAGATACTCTCTTTTCAGCTTTCATCCTCGCTCTCTTCTCCATAAGGTTAACTTCCACAGAAAGAGCACCTCTTTGCATATCTTCAAGGGTTGCAAAAACTCTTTCTCTGAGTGAATATGTCATGTCAGGATCAAACCCTTCAGGAAATTTGTTTAAAGCCGAGCCCTGAGGAGGTTTTAGTTCAGGGGAAAGTGCATTATACACGCTGTTAAATCTGGTACAATAAGCTTGTACACTTTCCCCAGGGTTCCTATGGAGATTTTTATAATCAGCAAGGACTTGGAGAGGATTCTTTCTCACTTCCCACTTGTTTAAGAATGTTTGATGGAAGGCTTGGAGATCGTTAATACTATGGGGGGTTAAACCTTTAAACCATTTTCTTGCTTCTCCCCCCAAACTTTGAGCAAATAGTCTAAGCTTGACAGAATCATCATCAATTTCATTTCTGTCAAAGTATTCATTCATCTTGTCCATATGTTGAGATGCTATTATAGTATTGCTAGCATCATACAATGGAATTTTGGACTGATAGTCCTGTGGAAGATTGACTAATGGTACAGGAAGGACTAAGGGAGCATACCATGCTGCCATGATAGGTGGTGGATTTACAAGAGGAGGTGTGGGTTGAAGTGGAGTGGTTTGAACAGTGGATGAAAGATGAACAGAAGTTGATGGAACAACATTAGATTGCTGAGCTGATCTTGGATGAGAGACACCTAGATTATGTAGAAAATGTAAATCAGGAGGTGTTGATTCTCTATCCCCAAGAGGTTCACCTTTTTCCAGGGATGAATGTCAAGACTCAGAATCTAACTGATCTAAATCACCAAATGACCTAGTCCTAAAGGGGTTTAAGAAGTCCGTTTGTGATTTCTGAAGAGCTGAAAGGTTTTCAGGGACTGAATTAGCTCTTAGGGGTGATCTGAAAATAGTAGAAGATTGTATCTTAGGAGACTTCCTAAGGATTCTTTCTGGGTTGTCAACTATCTCAGGTGGATCTGGGTCAGGATGGCCTCTAGTGTGAATCTTTTTAGGAGCCACTATGCTAAGTTTTTAGACCCAAGTAAACAAGAAAAGTTCAACCAGATATGACAACCTTTGAAAGGTCAACTAATCTGTTTTCTTATTTTTAATCCCACAGCCTTTTAACCAGGTTTAAAAGGGTATTGTAATGATGAGGGTTCTTCCCAGTGGAGTCTTAAGGTCTGTTCAGGATTGTGGAGTCGCCAGGTGGAAAGTCCATAGTGTTTTCAAAGGAGTACACTGTCCACCACAGTGTTTGTGAAACATTCCTTTTCAAGGATATCTCAAAACACAACAAACTCTAACCAGAGATTGACTGGGAGGGCATTCACCAGATATGTCACCCCTAAAAGAGGATGAGACCTGGAGGCTACCTGGCCCTTTCCAGACTCTGTCTTAAGAGTATAGAGTAAAACCCATCAAAACGTAAACAAGATATCAAAAACTGGTGTTTTACTACCAATCTGAAATGTTTTTTGGTATTTTTGAATTGTTTTATTTATGGTTTAGAAGAATGTCCTAACTTTGCCTCAAAACTTAGCTACGGTTATGAAACAAAGACAGTCTATCCTTATGGCTAAGCTAGCTTATTTTCCAAGGTTAGATAAAAACTTAAAAGAATCCTAGGGTTGACCTAGTTTGTCACTGATTCAAACAAGCTCCATCATGATTACCATTTCTTGGTAGTGCTTGAAAAGGCTGCTTTTTACTCTCAAAATGTTCTCGACTAAAGGGTTTTCTGAGGCCTCTAAAAGGTATTAAAAACACTCAGGTCCCCAGCGGAGTCACCAGAAATGTTAGGTCTCTGTAACAAGCAAGATTGGCAAAGTCTGATCACAAAGTTAACATCATTTCAACCAACTTTGGGATCCTAGGATCTAGCCCTCCTGAATCCGGAGAGGGATCTCTCCAATATGTACAAAGATGGATATTGTCTTTGAAGTTTAAAGTGATGATATTAGGCTAGTTATGAGGTCCAAGGGTTTTGTTTGGTCTTTTCGGATGATTGAACATAGTTGCTGTCCGAGGCAGAAAAATCTATATGTAAATAGGTTCAACGGTGAGAAGTTGCAAGCAAAAGAGTAAGCTTTGATCAAGAAGGGGGATGATGGCAAGTTGTCAATCCATTGGGCTATGGAGTCATAAGAGGATTTAATTGAAACATTCAGGTTCAAGAATGATCTATGGGGCAAGTCATCTATGCCTAAGGATCTCTTTAGAGTTTGATTTATGGAATGGAGTGATACAAATAAAAAAGGGAAAAGACAGATGCAGAACAAAGAGCATCCCAGGATCTGGTAAGTACTTTGAAACTAGCCCGCCTTTGGCCAAGCACGTAAGAAAAACATAGAAGCAAACTAGGATCTGGTAAGTACTTTGAAACTATCCAGCCTTTGATACACTTCTAATAGAATACAAATAAAAACGAAGGGAAAATTGAAGGCAACCTTTGGAGTAGAAACTAGTGGGCTGGGCTCACCCTAATCCTCTCCTAGCTCTCCTTTACTTAGTTACATCCAAGACAATCACAAAGATAACACAGAATGGCCTAAGATCTGATAAGTACTTCGAAACTAGTCAGCTTTCAACACATCCTAAGGGAAATAATCGAATAGTTGAGCAAACAAGAAAGGGACTCATGACTAACCTTTGATTTCCTCAATTCATTCCTTACACAACATATATTGAAAGTAACATCTAAAAATAACATTCAGCTGTCACGAAAAGATGAGGGAGCGCCAGCATCTATGTACTTAGACTGAATTAAATCATTTCTAAATAACACAATAAGAAGAAAACATTGAAATAAAGATTTCTCAGCCAGAGAAGGTTACTGGTATACAGTAAGTCCTAACACTGTTCAAACTGTTCTTTACAGTAGAAACTGAAACGAATTGAAAACGGAAATAAAATGACAAGTTCACAGTGAGAATAACATCACCATCAGCATAGACCAGGATCCCATAAATCAACTTGTATTGATGCTTCAAACCGGTTACAATCTTCAGGTCCAATGTTTTAATCCATCTCTCTTCACAACCTAACCTATCTGCTACAAGCAGAGCTCCAAGAGCCGATGAAACCACTATCTATAGTCAAGAGTTTTCAGCTCAGTTACATAGAATGTTTCAGCAATTACATTAACAACCAACTAATCCAACCCTTCACTCATCTTCTACTGAATTATTTATAGAAGGATGACGAGGTGAGACCTAACAAAAGATCTCTCGAAGCAATTAATACAGATTTAAGACTTCGTGGCCTTTTGAGGGGCTCGATGAAGAAATTCACAGGTGGAACACTGTATTAACTGTTGTACATTTATGAATTAAGCTCAGCAGGAGCTTTATTTGACTTTGAGGCTCTGCGTACTGTGGGGAGCAACTCTGCAGATATTCTGTCATTAAATTTGGGGCAGAAATAACTTCTTTGGCTATTCCGAGGCATAATATCTGATCTTGTTCAATAAATTTAGCCTCTGACTGAGCATTTTGAGGCAATAGGTGGCACTGCGGTGGTTGAGGAATCAATTTGCCTCAAAGTATGGCGGTGGAGGCAATATGCCTGATGAAACACTTTAGGTTTTCTTTTAAACTGTGTTTTAGATTGGGGATTAGGCTTTTGATAACTGTCTTAGCCGTAATCCCCATAAAAACTATCTTCAATCTTCATCTGCTGTGCTCTGTCTTCAAAACTGATACTCTTTAACTGTGTTTGAATTAAAATAGTGTCTTGTCGATGTGCAGACCCGCACTGGGCTTTACGGCATCAATACTCATAGAGTACTGACGAAACATGGAATAGAGCCCTGTGGATGGCTTCTCCGTAATGAAACGAGGGCATGAGAATCGTCATTCCCAGCCCTTGGCATTTCTTCGTTATACAATGGAAAACCATTTAGAACACCTGCATCAAACACAAAACAATTAAGAAATCCTGCGAAAAATAGGTTTAAACTGCTTCAGATGGCGGGGGAGGAGCGTAGCCGTCGGATAAAAATATCTAACGGTGGAGATCGACGCAAAACAGAAAAATGAGAGCGGGGAGAAGAAATAAGGCGAGGTGGTTTTGGACCGTCCGATCTGGACACATGGACGGTCCTGATCTAATCGGAGGATCTCAATCGGGGGTGGCAGGCAAGTGCATGCGATGTAAATTTCTAATGCGATTGAGCACTGGCCGTTGATCTGCAGATCAGATCGATGGCGGAAGGTGAATCGGAGGGTTTTTGAAACGGGGCAAGACTTGTGATCGGAGGGAATAAGGACCGTTGGATCCTCGGGAGGATGGACGGCTCAGATTTAATCGGAGGATCGTGATCAGGGAGGTCAGAGAAGGGGATGTGATTGAAACGCAGCGATGCGATTGAGCGCTGTCCATCCGATCATCAGGGGATGGACGGCTAGGATTAAATCGGAGGACTGTGGAACGGGCTTGCGATTAGCGTTCGGGCGACCAGTGCGATCAAGCGATGACCGTTGGATCAGCGGGAAATGAACGGATAGGATGTAATCGGAGGGATCGCAAGGGTGTGCGATGGCCGTCGGATTGCGAAACAGATAGACGGCTGCGATGGAATCGGCGGATCGCAATCGGGAGTGAGACGAGAAGGCTTGCGATTGCGATCGGAGGGAACTTACGATTGAGCGCAGACCGTCGATCTGAGAACAAGATCAACGGTCGGGATTTAATCGGGGATCGGCAATCGGGAGTGCAACGGGAAGGCTTGCGATTGCGATCGGAGGGAACTTGTGATTGAGCGCAGACCGTTGATCTGAGAACAAGATCGACGGTCGGGATTGAATCGGGGATCGGCAATCAGAGGTCGCATAGATGGGCATGCGATTGTGCGCTGACCGTTGGATCGAAGGACTAGATCAACGGTCAGGATTTCTTCGACCTACGCACCGGCGGAAAAAACCTTTAAACATATGAAAACCAAATTTTTTGCAATAAAAACAAGTTATAATGGATCGGGGGGAAAATATATAAGTAAAGGAAAAAGGCGCCCGATTACGGGGCCGGTGGTTTTCACGGAATGTAATATGCCCGGGAGTATAAAGACAAGGGCCAATCGCAATCGGGCCATTGAGCCTGGTCTTTCCGATCAACCCATTTGTGTTGTTTCCGATTGCGATTGCGCGATCGGATCTTTTCAATCAACCCATTTATATTTATCACGTGGTTTTAAGTTTTTAACTTAAAACTTTCGGAAAGTGGGTTTTTGGGTTTACAAAGGAAAATATTGATCGGAGAGGGATTTTTCAATGGTTTATCGCCCGATTGCAGGCTCTATGGTTATATGAGGAAATAATATGATCGGGGGGTTCCGAAATAGTTAAAAAGTGAGTTTTTAACTATGGAAGGGGAATTTTTTCATAAATGGAAAGAAGAGGACTTATGAAAACAAGGTAGTTTTGATGGAGAAAAAGGGGAGCAGATGAAAGGTTTTGAGAAGAGGAGAAATGACGATCTTTCAGCAGTCTTTCAGTTGGAATCAGTAGAAATTCCTGAGTATAAAATGGGACAACAAATGAGGATTTTGGACAGAGGCATGAGGCCTACAAGGAGTCTTCAAGAGCCAACAATTTTTAGTGATAAAATTTGTTCCTTGGAGGCTCAAAAAAGATCTTAGCCACCTTTTGGTATAACAAAATATTATAGGTGGCTAACAAGACACATTCTTCAAGCTGAAGGGCATGACTGTATCTTGGAAATAACCCCATTCAGTTGCAAAAGTGGTCTTACTCTGATCTTCTAGTGCAATCTGGATCCGATGATACCCTGAAAACCCATCTATGAAGGAATATGCTTTTTTGCGTACAACATTATCTAGGATTTCATATGAGAATGGGGTTGGGAATGGATCATGCAGACAAGCATCATTCAATTTGTGCATATCTACATAGATCCTGAGCTCTCCCTCGGTCTTCCTATCTTGCAACACCATTGGACTTACCCAATAAAACTCTTTGGTTGGTTCAATGATGTCGACATTAACCATTTTTTCCAACTCCTATCTCTAATTTTTCTTATATCATGGATTCAACCTGTATGGGCATTGCTTCACTCGGCGTGCATCAGGTTTCAACGTGATCTTCATAACTCCAAGTTCCACAATTATTCCTTTCAGCTTTGAAAAATTTGTAAGGAAAAAGTCTTGATATTCAGTTAGAAACTCAAAAAAATTTCCTACTGTATCCTTGTCCCAGTAGTCTCCAATATTTTCCAACTATGGTTATCCTTTAGATCCAATATTCACCTGCCTGATCTTTAACGGATTTTTCATATCTAGCGAGGTGATCAAGGGTGCAGTCACTGCATTTTGTCCCTTAGATTCTGGAATCATGATTTTCCTTGGATTCTCTTCACTCTTCAATTTTTAGGTTCCTGCAATTCACAATATCTTTTTTCTATGCATTCCATGCTGGTGGTGCGCACTCGATTGTAGGCTTTGTTGTATTAAAGATAAATTCTTGAATATTGTGCAACGCTTGGCCAATATTATCAAATCCACTCTCAAAGCATAATGTTAGGATAAAACTCTCTGTTAGCATGGATCATTCACTAGTGCCTCGACGCAACTCTATCTCCAAATACCATTCAGTAGGTACTTTCCCCAAGGTCTGAATAAACATGTGGACCCATTTAGGTCTTGTTCTATGCCCCATACTTCATTCCATCTAGCTAAATGTCTGTGTGGTTCGTCCTTGCCAGATTAGACATCTTCCATTCTGATGGTTTTACATTCAAATTGTAGCCTCATCATGTGAGCAAATTCCTCCCAGTACCCATGTTTTTCTTATGAGTTTCCCACCATCTTGCTGGAGTAATGCACAATATGAGATCCAAAGCATGGAATCTATGTCCTTTAGACATATTCCTTTCAAATTCCCCTATAAACATGTTTATATAAATTAACGCATCATAGTGTGGTAATTCACGTACCTCAGATGTTATACATCGAAGAGATATGGTCACACAATTACAGCGCAACACAGATAGCTCATGCAGCCAGTTCTACTAGTTTTCTAATTCCTCATTATAATCTGAAAAAAAAGTGCTATACTTCTCCCAATTAAAATTTCTATCTGTCGTTGGGTTAATCCAATCTTCCTCACACAAATTCAACTTATATATTTGATCAATATCATCATCAGCACACACAGGCTCTGTGTATCTTTGTCCCTTGGCAGGGTCTAGGGGTATGATGACCCTGAATCCGTTGCTTTCAAATTCCATTCTCATTTTCTTGAAGTTTATGAAACCATCCATGTCAATAGCCCAGTCCAATCCTAGTAGTGCAGGATAAGGATCAGTATCATCTACAATTTTTATAACTTCAAATTTTTCCATTACCTTAACACCCTTGATACTGACTACAACTTATGACAACCTCCCTAATGGAATGATCTTCTATTGAATTTCCATGCGCAGTTGAATGGTAGACCACTCCAGCTTGGGTTCTCCCATGTGCTGCCATGTTTTCTTAGGTATAACATTTTTGTCTAATCCCAGATCTTGAATAACCTGGTCCATCTCATAAGCAACAATCTGCACGGTCATACGCATTTCTATACCCGTTCTCTTATTATTCTTGTATATTTTATTGATATCTCTCTACTCTACCATTGGTTGTTCCTTCTCTGCGCAATTATCTATCAGAGCCTGAAGGTTTTATACTGCCCTTTTTTGTGTAGTAACTTAATGCACGCTTGAAGAAATGGTATGATCTCTTCATCTCCTCCTATTTTTTTAATTGGTCTACTTGATCTTGATGCGCTACCTTATGCAAATTATTTTCACACTTCAACATTATTTCCACACTTCAAAAAAAGTATCATGTCCATGTTGTATATCAAATCCTTCTTCGTTATCAGGAGCCTTATGGATCCATACATGAGTAGCCGATTTCTTTCCCTTATCTTCATTAGTGGCTAAATTTTTCCTAGTGACCACATTCACATTGGGATCTTCTTCATGGGTTTATGCTCTAACCATATAAATATTATGTGTTGGAGTCTGCGTCTTCTTCTCCTGCATTTTAGCAATCAAGACAGGAAGGAAAATCTTCTATCACATGATCAAATTGTCTACAATACCTGCATGATTGTCGTGCTGGATTAGGATATTCATGCACACAATAACCAACATCTCTGTAGTTATATAAAATAACTTGTCCTCTTCATCGACCAGCTGATCCACCTCCTTGCCCTCTTCCTTTGCCCTGAAATCCACCATGCCTAGAGGGGGATGCTGGTGAGGTAGGCTCTCTTGGTATCCTGTGTTTTGATAGATTGGCTTACCAAAAGACAAGGCAACATCCGAATCAATATTTAGAGTTCCAGTATCTAGTCCTCCTGTTCTCAGAGAGGGATCTCTCAAATTGTTTGCAAAGGTATGTCTTGTTTGCTTTTAAGTATTGATTTTAGACTAGTTATTAAGTGCAAGTGTTTGTTTGGTTTGTTTGTTTGGTTGAATTGGTATAGCAGAACATGAAAGGTCTAGGTAGTATAGATATAAAGAAGGAGTGTTAGGTTCATTGGGCAATGGAGTCAAGAATAAGCTTATGACAAGCTCATCAATGGATATTGGATACCAAAGGGAAAATCTAACTTGGACACAGGATCCTTTAGTTTTGTGAATGAGATGGACATTAATTATTTGAAAAGAGAACTTTAATTCTCAACAAAGGGAACTTAAAAACATAATTTGAACTGAAAGAGGTATTTTATAGACAGGGCTAACCATGAATTCTACAAACCACACTTTAAGCAAACAATGATTTCAAGAAAAATTTCAAAATGAAATCTAAGATTCGGGAGCACATCCTATTTTCTCAAAGATTTTATTTCAAAGGACTTAGAAAACATAAAAGATTCACTGATAATTGCAGTCATAGAAGAAGGAACACCTAAAACATCTATGATCACAACTATAAATACCTTTAAAATAATTGCTCAAGCAGGGAAAAAGGGTATCATCAAAACAGACCTCCTTGGCTAACTGTAAACAATGGTACTTCAAAGGGAGACTTCAAAAACAACTTTAAAGTGGCAGCAAACAAGCAGGGAAAACCATAAATCATGCTGGAACCAACTATTTGAACTATTTGAAAAATAAACAAGCATAAGGGTTCAAGATAATGATTAAAGACTCTAGAATTCCTTAGCAGAAGAAAACATAAAACATTGAAGGATAAACAGGTCTAAGGTGCTTCTAGGAGTCATTTCTTAGCCTAAACGTTTCACCCTACTGTAGTAAGAATTTATGAAACATAGTGAAAACAGGAAAAACAACAGACAGTTCATAATACATCACCAACAACCAAGCTCAGGGATCCAATGATAGAGCCTTCTCAAGAACAAGCATGTCAAAACATCATCAAGCTTCCAAGACTTCAATTTCCTCTTCAACTTCAAACAGACTATGTATTATTTCAGAGAGTTCCAGTGTTACAACTAGTGATCAACCAACCAACAAATTCTCATCTTCTTCAGAAGTATTTATATAAGAAATGAGGAGGTGGAAGAGTTCTTGGGTTGAGTATCATTAATTCTATACTAAATGCAACTTCCAACCTTGAAAACCATGTAAGGCATAAGGCAGGAATGCATTGAATTACAACTCTGTTTCATGTATTCTATTTCTGCTTTTTAGTCTTAGTGGGTAAAAAGATTGACTTTAAGCCACTTTATTATCTTTACAATAACTTCTGCTGACAGTCGAGATATTTGTTTTTCTTGTAATAACTATTCGGCTGCCCTTGGCCTTAATGTTTCAGACTGAGATTTGATCTGGGTATTCCTTTGAGGCAGAGAGGCTGTAGGTGGTAATTTTGGTAGTTGGGGATTCAATTAGCCCCTTTGATGTGGCTCTGAGGTGTCCGTTGACTAATATTTCTCTATTTTTTAAACACAGTGATTTATCTCTGGATTTGTGTTTAGGCTTGATTAAGCCATAATCTTCATCTTTGACACTGATACTCTTTTACTAATTAACTCTGACTGTGTTTGTTGTTTGCAGGTGCGCAGAGGTATTTTCGGAGAAATTGTTCAGAAAAAACTGATAATCATGACTTATTGATCTTCTAAAAATATGTAATTATCACTTTAAACCCTTTAATTTGTATCAAAGGCCATGAGGATCGTCATCCTCGGCCCATAATAACATTGTAATGGTTGTGGGAGGGTTTACCTTAATCTTCATTAAACCTGCATAAAACAAACAAATTTAATTTAAATCCTGCGAAGATTTGGCTTAAAACTGCTTTGGAAGGTTCGTGGAAGTGTTTCAGAGTAGTGAGTATGAGTGGTTGTAGCAGTGGGAGGAGAAAAACCGTGGCGGAAAAATGAAAAAGAGGTTTAAATTTGATTTGAAGCGCGAATTGAGAAGAAGTGGTTTTGGGAAAATCGGCAACAGTGTTCGCGTAGCATTTGAGGGGGTAAGTGGTATTAGCTTTTGGAACACGATATATGTTAGCGTTTGACACGTGGATTTATAAAACCAATTTTATTGTGCGGAAGTAGCACACTGTGAAAAGGGGCCAAAAATTACGTGATATGGATTCTGGTCCGTTGGATTGGAGTCTCCAGATCCAATGGTGCGGGTTGAGCGCGATAGGTCCAAAGGTGTGTGGGGGATGTATGGTGGGACCGACATTTTTTTTGTCGTGTAGCAGAAAGGCTTTGGGTAAATGATAAGTTCCATGGTTTTATAGTGTTAAAGGGCTATAATCTAGGCAAGGGTGATTATACAAAGAAGAAGAGGTGGAAATGGGAGGGAGCGCTGATTGTCGTTGGATCAACTTCAATCAATGGTGGAGATTGATTCAGAAGGGGGAAGTAATGGCGGGGTAAAAACATGAGAGAAATGAGGGCCCATATTTTTTATAAAGGGTGAAAGGGTTTTTTCTTAGGAAAAAAGGTTTTATAAGAGTGGTGGGAAGGATCAATGAGAGCCGTCGGATCATGCGAATCGACGGCGGAGATCTATCAATGGGGGAGAAAAAGAAGGGCATGGTTTGAAAAGAAGAATTATTGTGGGTCGTCGGATTTGAGAATATCAACGACGGAGATTAAATATGGTGGATGAAGGGTCAGGAGGATGGAAAAACTGCGATGAAGCGTGGACCATTGGATCTGGCAGAATGAACGGTCAGGATTAAATCGGGGATCACACATCGGAGGTGAAAAGTGAACGGGACTTTGGATTTGCGATGTGCGATTAAGCGCTGGACGTTCAATCTGAATGATGATCAACGGTCAGGATTTAATTGGCGGGCATGATGTCTGAAGGCTATGGGTGGAGCGCGATTGAATCTCGGCCGTCGGTTCTTATGGATTCGACGGCTGAGATTAAATCGGGGAATCAACATCGGAGGAGGAAAAAGAAAAAGATAAAGGAAAATTGCAACTGTGATTTGCGATGTGATGAATTTTTGCGATGTGATGAGCACTTTGCGCTTGGTCACAGTGTGGGTCATATGCAGAAATGGGCTAGGGCTAAGGCCGAAAGGGGCTTAAGGCCTTAATGCTGAAAATGGGTTTTTAGGCCAAAATGAAGGTTTTTCAGAGGATTTTGAGGGTTTCGATAAGGGAGAAAAGCGTTTTTAAACCAAATGAAAGGGGGACATAAGGTTTAAAAAGGGTTTTGGAATGGTTTAGAAGTCAAATGAATGTCTTTATGGATTTTATGAAAGGGAATAATGGGTGAAAGGAGGAGTGAAATGATGGAAAATGGGGTTTTATAAGCAGTTTTTTCTCTTGGTAAACAACAAGGTTCTTTAGGATTAATAGTGAAACAGCAGTGAAGATTAACTCAAAGGGTAATAATCATCATAAGACTTCAAAAGAGGATAAGTTTTCAAAGGGAACTATCTCTTGAAGTTTTGAAGACAAAGTCTAGCCACCTCTTGGTAGAACGAAATTTATAGGTGGCTAACAGTGGCTCCACTTGGGTGTGAACAGCTAGTTCTTTAGGTGTCCAGAACCTCAGCTATTGATCTCTGGCTTTTTATTAAACTAGTGCCTTCATCCATTGGGCAACAACTTTCTTTTCCTTTAGCTGACCTTTATTTGATTTGATAATCTCTGCAGCAATCTGAAACAATGGAATTCTATCAAAACAACATCTCTACCTACCCATTCCTAATGATCCTAACATTTTTTCTTCTTCAGAGTGCATTTGGACTAGAAAACTCTCTTCATCGAAATTTTATTCTTTTAAAAACAGGAAAATATTCTAAGTCTAATCTTATTTCTCCATGAGTTCAGATTAAGCAATTGAACTCATAAGTTTCTCTACCTAACTACTATCTGTCAGGATTAGACTGTCTGACAGACCTTTATTCTCTAAATTCTAAAACAGGAAATTTTAAAAGCAGCCAAGCCAGGATTAAACAATTTGACTTGTTGCAAATCTATGGCATAGAAACAAGTTGCACATATATTTTATTTTCAGAAAGGTAAAACAAAATTGTGAAGGCTTAAGATCTGAAAACTAAACATCCTTCATTACTTCTTCAGCTCTGGTTTTGATATTGTTTGAGCTGTGTTTTCTCTCTCATCTGGTTCAAGTTTTGAGCATATTGGAACCAGTTTGTTTCTATATTTGGCTCAAGATTTAATCTAATTAGAGCCATTCTTCTTTTGAACTTCATAGGTTCATATTTTGAATTTG
Organism: Pinus albicaulis; assembly: GCA_034641835.2. NCBI lineage: Eukaryota > Viridiplantae > Streptophyta > Pinopsida > Pinales > Pinaceae > Pinus > Pinus albicaulis. The sequence continues at coordinate 51,751 of JAXQQM020068119.1, read as the reverse complement.
TTTGAACCTTTGTTTTTCTATCCTAATCTACCTTACTGATAAGCCAAGATTGTGTTGTTTGGTTGATCTAATTCACTAACCTATCAGTAGTAAATTGAAAAGCTAATTAGTCATGATTAGGCTGTATGACTAACTAGAAGTGTGTTTTTATGAGTGACATTTGAGCTTGCACACATTCATATTTTGTCTCTTTTTTTTTTGTATGGGGCTATACCTTTCTTGTTTTACAATCTGTCCTCTTTTCTCTTTTCTATTGTTTTTGTATTTTTATTTTTCTAAATTTGAATGCAATGTTCAAACAATGATATTTAAAATGGAAAAAAATGCTTTGAAACTCATGATTCTTGACAGAAGTAATGCTTGAGCATCCTGCCATTGACAGGACCTCCATATAGATCTTCTCCATTCAATTCCTTCAAGAAGAAAGCATTGTGACCCCTCTTAGCATGAATAATAAAAGGTCCTTTCCACAGGTTCTCAAACTTGCCATTTTTTTCCTTTTCTTCCCTTCTTGAATCCCATTTAAGAACTATATCTCCAACTTGGAAATTATTTTCCTTAGTCCTTTTATCAAATAGTTTCTTGATATTTTCTTGGATTAGTTGTGTTCTTTCATAGACTTCTTCTATGGACTGTTGTAAATGAATTATTTGGTTGATTCTTCTCTGCATATCATTTTCCTCAGTTTTCACTTTTTGAAGGAGTTTCATGACTGTAACTCCTAATGATTTTGGGAAGATTTCATCCATGCCATAAACCAACTAATAGGGGGACATATTTATTGACTCTTTGTAGTTAATCTATCACCCCATAAGGCATGAACCAACTTACTGTGCCATGATTTCTGATTTTGTTCCAACAGCTTTTTGATGATATTGATGAGGCTCTTGTTGGAGGATTCAGCTAATCCATTTCCTTGGGGATAGTAGGCAGTAGAGTGGCCCAAGGTGAGGTGGTATTTGTAACATAAATCAAGCATTCTTTTAGACTTAAAGGCAGCAGCATTATCTGTGATGATTTTTCTAGGACAACCAAATATGGATAAGATGTTTTTTTCAAGGAACTTGATAATGACAGAGTCAGTAGCATTCCTAGATGGTATGGATTCTATTCACTTGGTAAAGTAGTCAGTGGCAGTGAGGATCCACTTATGCTGAGCTGATGAAGATGGGTGAATTTCCCCAATGAAGTCCAAGCCCTATTGTTGAAAGGGTGCCTCAACACTGATGGGATGTAAGGGTAAGGGAAGGAGCTTTCTTTTGTCATAAAACATTTGACACTTATGGAAAGACATGACTAAATTTTGAGTGTCTGGGAAAAGGGTGGGCCAATAGTGACCAGATCTGAGGGTTTTGTTTGTTGTGGTCTTCTAGTAGAGGTGTCCTCCACATTCTCCTTCATGTAGCTCATGCATGATTTTTCCTTCATCATCCTCAAGTAAACATTTAAGAAAAATTACAACATCATTTTTCCAATATAATACCCCATCTAATATGCAATAATTCAAAGCCTTCTATTTCAAAAATCTAGCTTTAGTTTTAGATAAAGAAGGAGGGGCATTTAGATATAAAAGCACATAAATGATGTCAGCATACCAAGGAGAATTCAGAAATTTTTCTTCAATGTAAGGAGCAGTGAAGTCTTCTATTTCTTCCAACACATCCACCATGTTCATATCTAGTGATTGGAAGTTTGACTCAGCCATGATTTTTTCTAATCCCTGCCCTTTAATCAATTTGGTGGGCCTGATTTCTAAGTCATATTCAAGAATAGTAGCAATCTATTTTCCCCTTTTACCATCAAGGTCTTGACTTAGAATATCCTTGACAAAAGTATGTGGAACAAAATAAATTATGTGAGAGTGTAAAATGTAGACTCTAAAGTCTTTTAATGCTTTCACTAACGCTAAGGCTTGATTCTCCATGATGTTATATTTGAGAGGAGCATATCTTAAGACCCTACTAAAAAATCATATCGGTTGTTCTTGCCCCAATTCATTATTTTGAAGTAAAACTGCAGCTATTGTATGTTCAAATGAAAAAGAAAATATATAAAAATCTTTAGTGAAATCTAGACTAATCAAGATTGGTGTTTGAGTGAGAGCTTGTTTAACCAGTTCAAAAGATTTTTTAGCTTGTGTAGTCCATTTCACACCTACCTCTTTCTTAAGCATGTTTTTAATGTTCCTTAATAGCTCAGCAAGGTTGGGAATAAACCTCCTCAAAAAATTAATCTTTCCAATGAAAGATTGTAATTCTTTGAGGCTTCTTGGATGACTGATTTTAAATATTCCATCAATCCTTTTAGGGTCTACTTTGATTCCCTCTTCTAAAATTATGTGACCAAGAATTTTACCTTCTTGGAGACCAAAGAGTGTCTTTTTGGGGTTCAAAGATAAGCCAAATCTCCTGCATTTCTCAAAAACCTTTCTTAAGTGGATCAAATGTTCTTCATCAGTATTTGAGAAAAAAGTTATGTCATCAAGGTAAATGATTATAAAATAGTCAATATCTTCTGAGAAGGCTATGTCAATGGCCCTTTGGAAGGTGGCCCTTGCATTCATCAAACCAAATGGCATTTTGACATACATAAAGGTGCCCCAAGGTGTAGTAAAAGTAGTCTTGTGTTGATCACTTGGGAGTACTAACACCTGATTGTACCCTGAGAACCCATCCAACAGTGATATTATTTTAGACCCAACTACCCTTTGAAGTATATGGTCCATCTTGGGTAAGGGGTAGTTGTATTTCAGAGAGGCTCTATTTAGATTTCTAAATTCAATGCAGAGCTTGATTTCCCCTGTCTTCTTCCTAACAGAAACTAGGTTTGACACCCATTCTAAAAATCTAAGGGGTACTATAATTCCAGCATCATACATTTTTTCAATTTATGTCTTAACAAAAGGAAATAAAACAGGTTTTATCCTCCTTAGTTTCTATTTGAAAGGCTTCTGATTTTCCTTCAGAAGAATCTTATGTTGGATGATGCTAGTGTCATAAGATTTCAGATCTTTGTACCCCCAAGAAAACACATCTCTAAATTATTTGAATAGCCCTATGTATTGCAATTTTATATGAGCTAGGAGAGTGCTAGATAGCTTGATCATCTTGGGTTCTGCTAGGCTGCCTATGTTATGTTCTTCTACATCTGTTTCCATAGGCTCCATTCTTGGTTCTTTGGCTACATCATTAAATTCAAAAAGGTGTTCTAAAGGTGCGAGACCTCTTGGAATTGTATCATTCTTTCATTGTAAAACTTCCAAATCTTTCTAGTCTGCATTGTCAATTAATTCTGCTTCAAAAATATTCTCATAGTGATTTATATCAGCAGAATATTTCATTTCTATTTCTTGGATTTGTTCATTATCCAAATAGTTTTCTTCATGGCTGGTTTCTAATGCTGGTATGGCAAAATCATTTTCTAATTTTAGGAAATCATCTATGTGTTTTTCAGTGTCAAAAAATTGCCAGTGATCCTCATTGTCAGGCACTACAGGCCTGTGTTTTACCTTTACACTAAGTTGTTCATTTATCTGAGGTATTTTGCAATTGCTGGCATTGAATGCAAGTTCATTTTCTAGATGATTTTGTGCTCTTGGAATGAAAATGAGTTCATATTTTTCAAAGGTCTTTAATAAATCAAGAGCAACATTTCGATATTCTCTAAGTCTTGGGTTTTTAGCTGAATATTCTCCTTTGATTTTTCTTATGATAAGTTCAGAATCTCCTAGGATTGATATTTTTTGGGCTTCTAATTGTTTAAGCAATTGTAAGCCAAGGAGAAGTGCTTCATATTCAACGATGTTATTTGTGCATGGAAAATCTAGTTTATATGAATAACTCTAATTTGTATTTTGAATCCATACACCTACCCCTACACTTGTTTTATTACAAGATCCATCAAAGTTTATTGTCCAAATTATATCTGCCTCATTTTCATTTTCTTGTTGTTGTTGATTGCCAATTTTTTGTATCTGATTTGAGGGAAGTTCTGATTGTTTTGGTAAACTGATTTCCTCTTTGTTTTCCTTTTCTTGTTGAGTGATTTGGTCTTTATTGTACAAGATAAAGGAATCTAAGCTTGACTGAATGGAATAGATTGGAGAGATGTTTGGTTTATCTGTGTTTCTCACCATGTATTTCATGTGGGATTCCATGTATAATCTTTTGCTTTGGTTAAATACTGGGATGGTGGCATAAGACATGTCCATTTGAAGGCTCCCCTGAATTTTGGCTCCAGATGATCTTGATAAAAGCATGCCATATTTTGGGGGAATGTCAGCTACCACTATGTTCATTACTAGACTCTTAGCAGGAATCTGAGATAAGTTTACACATAAATATTTGATTAAACCCAAGAATTTGACTCTACTTGAATCAAAGGAATACAAATCTTTGTATGGTTTAGTAATTTCTAAGCCGATGATTTCCATTACTACTTTGGGCATAAGATTATGTGAAGCTCCAGATTCTAACATGGCATTGTGTAATATCCTATCATGTATATTCAAACTGACATAGAAGGGAGGGATAGCTCCTTCTTGGTATTTTCCTTCAACTTCTGGACCAAACAACAACCCAGGTTTGTCATCTATCAAGATTAACGTATCAGTGTCACTTCCTAAGTTCAAATCTTTCAAAACTTGGTTTTTGTACACTTCTTGGATTACTAGTTCAGCTAGAGGTATGGTAATTTTTATCTTTGAAATCTCTCCCTCAAGGCTGAAAGGAACTATTGATTTTGTCATATTTACATCTTTTTTTTCAATTGAATTCCTTTCAACAATTCTGATTTGTTGAACTTTGTTTGGACTGTTATTAAGAACAGTTTTGTTAGGGCCACTAGCTGAAGTGCTAGGGCTATTTTGTTCAATATTTGGCTGGGTGCTCTTCTCTTTGTTTAAATCTGGTTTCTTAGCCAAAATATTGGTTTTCTCTGTTGTTTTCGTAGGGTGTTTTTCTACATTTTTCCTAATAGCAATGCTAGTGTTCTTGTCATTTGAATTATCCATGTTCCCTTTCCTCCTAAGATCATACTGTTTGTGCACATCCATGATTGCATTTTCAAACCCCAATCTATAATCATCATAATCCTCATAGGTGTTTTCATTTTGATTTGAGGAGAAGAAACCTTATTCTTCTTCAGTGAGGAAGACATCATCCCCTTTGTCCGATCCAATCAAGTTTACATGATCTTCTCCCAACCTTTCAATCTCCCTTTCTTCCTCTTTATCCACATAGTTTTGCTTGAAGGGAGGTCTAATTTGTTGGTAATTGTCTCTTTGCCTATCTTTATTATTTTCTCTTCTGAAATTCTGATTTCTATTTCTATTTTGGGGGTTTTTTTGAGGTTCTCTCGGTGGCACTCTATCATTCAAGTTGATCTTTTCAAGAATCCTCCCCATTACCTTCACTAGGTTGTCAATTTTGGTCTCAGAAGATGAGGTTGAGGGTGCAATATTATCTTTATAAGTTACCCTCTTCTCTGATCTTACCCTAGCTCTTTTCTCAATTAAGTTTGCTTCTACACTCACAACTCCCTTCTGCATGTCTTCTAGAGTTAAGTAATCTCTCTCTCTTAGTTGATAGGCTATTTTAGAATCAAAACCTTCAGGATATATTACTAAGGCCATGCCTTGGGGAGGTTTCATGTGAGGTGGAAGAGCATTGTAAACACTGTTAAACCTAGTGGAGTAGTCATGAACACTCTCTGCTTGATTTATTTTAAGACTGCTATACTCTGCTAATATTTGGAGAGGGTTATTTTTTATTTCCCATTTGTTTATGAATTTTTGATGCAAAGAAGGAATATCATTGATGCTATTAGGAGTTAAGTTTTTAAACCACTTCTTTACTTCTCCTCCTAAACTTTGGGAAAAGATTCTCATTTTTATGGTCTCATCTTCTATTTCCAAGTAATCAAATGCATCTTCCATCCTATCTATGTGTTTTTGGGTAGTATTAGGTTCATTTCCAGTGAAATGAGGAATTTTGGATTGGTAATCATTTGGTAAGGGAACCATGGGTTGTGGTAACACTAGTGGGGCATACCATGTTGCCATGGCTGGAAGGAAAGGTGAATTTACAAGGGGTGGATTTAAAAGAGGGAAAGTGGGCTGAAATGGAGTGTTTTGAACAATGGTAGTATGGATTGGAGTGGAAGAAACACTTGGGCTAGCAAACTGGTTTTGAGCAGATTTGTTATGGAAAAGGCTAAAGTGATGAAGAAGCTGGGAATCAGGAGGAGTAGAAGGCGAAGCTTCTCTACTAAAGCTCTGCTGCAAATATGCAATTTCAAGATCAACTTGGTTTAAATCACCTTGAGACCTAGTTCTAAAGATGTTCTTTGTATGATGTAAGTAAAAGTGTAAATCCTCCAAGACAACAAGGTTTTCAAGGACAGATTTTGTTCTTGGGATGTTCCTATCAGTAGCCGATTTTCCAGACTTAGAAGACTGCCAAAAAATCTTCTCTGGATTGTCAACTATTGTAAGAGGATTAGGGTCTGGATGAGATCTAGTGTTGATCCCATGCGAAGCCATGCTTTTTTTCAAAAAATGAGAGAGGTTGAAGTTTTTTAGGGATTATTTTGAAAGTTTTTCCTCTCATAATGTCTTATCTAGTATGGGATTAGGCTTCTAGACTTCCTCAAGGATGGTTAACACAATCTTAAGGAAATTTGTAGATCTATATGGGTAATAAGCCTACTGGGGCCAATGGAGTCGCTAGGTGGAAACTTTTTAGCTTTTGTGAAGGTAAAATGTTTTATGGTTCCACCACCATGTTTATTATGAAGCCAATCTGAAATATTTTTGGATTTTGTATATTTCCATGGTTATGAGAGTGTCCTATGTATGATCTTAACACTTAGCTAAGGTGCTCAAACAAACAGAGTCTAATCTATGGCTTACTAACTTATTATCTCAGAGATTTGTAGGACTAAAGAGTTTATAATAGTTTTCTAAGCTATCATAGATTCAATAGGTCCCACTGTGATCACCATTATGTTGGTGTGAACGGTGGGATAAGAGATTCCAAGTGTTCAGATAGTATCAGTTTAAGGGCATGTGGGTATTCTAAGGGATGCCTATGTGTGTTTAAGTTTAGAAGGTGCCACCGTGATCGCCATTATGTTGGTATCCAGTGTTTTGATAGATTGGCTTACCAAAAGAAAAGGCAACATCAGAACCAATATTTAGAGTTCCAGGATCTAGTCCTCCTATTCTCAGAAAGGGATCTCTCAAATTGTTTGCAAAGGTATGTCTTGTTTGCTTTTAAGTATTGATTTTAGACTAGTTATTAAGTGCAAGTGTTTTTTTGGTTTGTTTGTTTGGTTGAATTGGTATAGCAGAACATGAAAGGTCTAGGTAGTATAGATAGAAAGAAGGAGTGTTAGGTTAATTGGGCAATGGAGTCAAGAAGAATCTTATGACAAGCTCATCAATGGATATGGGATATCAAAGGGAAAATATAACTTGGACACAGGATCCTTTAGTTTTGTGAATGAGATGGACATTAATGATTTGAAAAGAGAACTTGAATTCTCAACAAAGGGAACTTAAAAACATAATTTGAACTGAAAGAGGTATTTGATAGACAGGGCTAACCATGAATTCTAAAAACCGCACTTTAATCAAACAATGATTTCAAGACAAATTTCAAAATTAAATCTAAGATTCGGGATCACATCCTATTTCCTCAAAGATTTTATTTCAAAGGACTTATAAAACATAAAATATTCACTGATAATTGCATTCATAGAAGAGGGAACACCTAACACATCTATGATCACAACTATAAAGACCTTTAAAATAATTGTTCAAGCAAGGACAAAGGGTATCATCAAAAAATACCTCCTTGGTTAACTGTAAACAATGGTACTTCAAAGGGAGACTTCAAAAAAAACATTCAAGTGGCAGCAGACAAGTAGGGAAAACCATAAATCATGCTGGAACCAACTATTTGAACTATTTGAGAAATAAACAAGAATAAGGGTTCAAGAGAATAATTAAATACTCTAGAATTCCTTAGCAGAAGAAAACATAAAACAGTGAAGGATAAATAGGTCTAAGGTGCTTCCGGGAGTCATTTCTTAGCCTAAAATTTTCACCCTACTGTAGTAAGAATTTATGAAACATAGTGAAAACAAGAAAAAAAATAGACAGTTCATAATACATCACCAACAACCAAGCTCAGGGATCCAATGATAGAGCCTTCTCAAGAACAAGAATGTCAAAACATCATCAAGCTTCCAAGACTTCAATTTCCTCTCCAACCTCAAACAGACTATGTATTATTTCAGAGAGTGCCCGTGTTACAACTAGTGATCAACCAACCAACAACTTCTCATCTTCTTCAGAAGTATTTATATAAGAAATGAGGAGGTGGAAGAGTTCTTGGGTTGAGTATCATTAATTCTATACTAAATGAAAATTCCAACCTTGAAAACCATGCAAGGCATAAGGCAGGAATGCATCGAATTACAGCTCTGTTTCATTTATTATATTTCTGATTTTTAGGCTTAGTGGGTAAAAATATTGACTTTAAGCCACTTTCTTATCTTTACAATAACTTCTGCTGACAGTCGAGATATTTGTTTTTCTTGTAATAACTGTTTGGCTGCCCTTGGACTTAATGTTTCGGACTGAGATTTGACTTGGGTATTCCTTTGAGGCAGAGAGGCTGTAGGCGGTAATTTTGGTAGCTGGGGATTCAATTAGCTCCTTTGATGTGGCTCTGAGGTGCCCTTCGACTGATATTTCTCTATTTTTTAATACAGTGATTTATCTCTGGATCTGTGTTTAGGCTTGATTAAGCCATAATATTCATCTTTGACACTGATACTCTTTTATTAATTAACTCTGACTGTGTTTTTTGTTTGCAGGTGCACAGAGGATTTGTCAGAGAAATTATTCAAAAAAAACCAATAATCATGACTTATCGATCTTCTAAAAATATGTAATTATCACTTTAAGCCCTTTAATTTTTATCAAAGGCTATGAGGATCGTCATCCTCGGCCCATAATAACACTGTAATGGCTGCGGGAGGGTTTACCTTAATCTTCATTAAACCTGCATAAAAAAACAAAGTTAATTTAAATCCTACAAAGATTTGGTTTGAAACTACTTTGGAAGGTTCATGGAAGTGTTTCGGAGAAGTGAGGATGAGTGGTTGCAGTAGTGGGAGGAGAAAAACCGTGGCAAAAAAAAGAAAAAGAGGTTTAAATTTGATTTCGGGAGCGAATTGAGAAGAAGTGGTTTTGGGAAAACCGGCAGCGGTTTTCGCATAGCATTTGGGGAGGTAAGTGGTATTAGCTTTTGGAACACGATATATGTTAGCGTTCAAAATGTGGATTTCTAAAACCACTTTTCTCGCACGGAAGTAGCACACTGTGAAAAGGGGCCAAAGATTACGTGATATGGATTCTGGTCTGTTGGATTGGAGGCTCCAGATCCAACAGTGAAGGTTGAGCGCGATTGGTCCAAAGGTGTGCGGGGGATTTATGGTGGGACCAACATTTTTTTTTTCGTGTAGCAGAAAGGCTCTAGGTAAATGATGAGCATCGTGGGTTTATAGTGTTAAAGGGCTATAATCAAGGCGAGGGTGATTATATAAAGAAGAAGAGGTGGAAATGGGAGGGAGCGCTGATTGCCATTGGATCAACTTCAATCAACGGTGGAGATTGATTCATAAGGGGGAAGTAATGGCAGGGTAAAAACACGAGAGAAATGAGGGCCCACCTTTTTTATAAAGGGAGGAAGGGTTTTTTCTTAGGAAAAAAGGTTTTATAAGAGCGACGGGAAGGATCAATGAGAGCCGTAGGATCATGAGGATCGATGGCCGAGATCTACCGATGGGGGAGAAAAAGAAGGGCGAGGTTTGAAAAGAAAAAGTATTGTGGGCCGTCAGATTTGAGAAGATCAACGGCGGAGATTAAAGATGGTGGATGAAGGGTCAGGAGTATGGCGAAACTACGATGAAGCGCGGACTGTTGTGTTAGCCCCCTATGAATTTTTTGACAAGCAAATAGGTGGCTAAATTGTTTTATGAGACTTCAAGGAATGAATTCCCCTTAAAAACATAGCATCCTTGAAGCCTCTTTGTGTCTTTGTCCTTTTCCTTTAAAAATAACCTCACTGACTGTAATAAATTGTGCTCAAAGAGGGCCTTCATTTTCCCCTTGTATCCCTGCAGAATATCCCATTCCAACCCTTTTTCCATTTTGCAAAGCCTCCCTTTTACCCCCAAGATCCCTTCCTAAACCCTCTAAATCATTCCCATCTCCCCTTTAAAACCTCATAAACATCCTTTGTTTGGCCAAATAACCCCTCCTTCCCTCTATCGTTACCTTTTTTTGGCTTCAAATTGCACTAAGAACAGGCCAAAAACCCATATTCTTCATATGCAGGTTTAGCCCCTTTTCGGCCAGCCCCGTAAACCATTCCTCCACATGACTCGGGCGCTGAGACCAGGCGCTAGCCCATAGGGCGCTTATCGGATCGTGGTCGGGCGCAATACCCACTATACAGATCGGACGATCTTAGCAAATCTCATCATGCCCGTGGCCCACCCTGTTCGCCACTCCGATCACATATCCACCGTTCGTCTGATCCGCAAATCAACGGCCCGCAAATCATCTGTCCAGTGGTCCCTGCGTCAATCACTATTCGAAACCGGCAGTTTTCATCGCACCTCTTTTGGAGGGTGGGTTGTATTTTTCGTTTAGCAGCGATGCCATTCATCGGCTGGCACATGGCTGCAAGAAGTTGTCAATACCATTTTCCCTGGGCATTAAAGTTGAACTGCAAGCTCAACGCGATATGTGCGTACACCATCCGATCTAAGGCTGGCCATCCGATGGTGTTCGTGCCCTAGAGATGCTCGGGTGATAATCAAAGCGAAAGGACCCATGGAACATCATCAGTCTCTGTCCGATGTGCTTACAACTGTCGATCTCCTCCTGATATCGGATGGTCTGGATCAAATCCACCGCCCCCGCTATTGTCTGGGTGCCACCGTTCGTACTCCACGTCACCCATTTTCATCGAATTTTCCCCATTTTCTTGGTATTTCGCCCATTTACGAAGTCTTCCACTGTTTAACCCCCATCGTCGATCATCATCAACACAGTCGATCGAAAAAACCATGTTCATTCTTCTACCCAGCCTCCGTTTCCACGGTGCTCCACCTCTCCTCTAGGCCTTCACCATGTGTCCTCTGCCACCCCCGGTCTATAATTGGTCCATTTCGTTGTTTTTTCCACCATTTTGCAATCGCATCCACTATTTCCACCATGTTGTGCTGCCATTCTCATATCCTTTCAAAGCATCCATTCCCCTCCAGCATGGATTTCTTAACAATTTGCGGTTTTACAGGGTTACAGGCAGGTGAAAAATGCCATAATTCGTGGTCACTGTTTTAGTGGAACAAAGCACAGGAAGCGGGCTTCAGAACTGGATATTACAGAGAGGAGCCTGGGAAGGTGTCAGAACATGATTGGATAGAGTTCAATTCTGAAAAACCTTTCTAGAGCCATTGAAGCTCAGTTTTCATTGACAGAGACAGTAATGGAGCGACAAAGAGTATCAGAGAAGGATTAGAAAGTTTAGGACCTATGATCGAAGATTTTTAAGCCTTAATTCAATGTTTTAAAGACGAATTTACCAGACTGAACACCTCATGAATCACACAGAAGGCCTAATACTCAGAAAACGAGATACCAGCAAGCACCATCAGCAGAATGTTCTTTCCCCTAAAAGGACAAAATGTCCATACTGTTCTCATTCTATATACCGTGTCCCAGAGGAGATCTCTGCCCTGACAACAGTCCTAGTGCTACCAGAGGCATTGGTTACATGGTATGGCAGACCTCAGAATCATTGTTTACCTTTTTTTTAAGTCACCAGAGTACCACAAGTACTACAACCGAGGATACATCAAGGGCATACCTTCAGTAAATTTCAGCCTGTCAAAGACCACTCTTTCATCCAAAGAGTGCAGAAGTTCGATGCCTAGACATTAAAACAGAATGGGTTTCGACCCAGTTCTCCTACCCTATTTAATGTTTCATTTAGTGTCTCACCTACCTCCTCTACCTCTCTTTCTGATATAAAAACTCATGAGAAAACATTGAAAAGGCTGTTGATCGGATATCTGTGAATTGTAAGTTGTTTCTCTCGAGACGTAGTTCTCTGTGTAAATTTGTAAGATAGGCTAAGGAAGATGTTTTCGGACTGAATATCAAGCTGTTGGTAATTTTGTACCTTACTGGTGTTGCTATTTAATATGACAAGCACATTTCTTTTGATCTTGATTTAAAGAAGTGGTGATGTGCTTCTATCTCTGTCCTTGTTTTACCTTGTAGTTCATTACATTTCATTTCTTCTGGCACGCATCAGAAATCTGGCATAGGATTTACCCTGGTTAGGTACCCTATGTTTTTGCTCTCCCTGCCTTCAATTTTTTCTGCTATATGTGTTATCTGAGAATTGATCTCAAGCTAATTTAACGAGTGTAGTGGTCAAATATATACTACTAGCTGATGTGTGAATTAATGAATCTGATATTGGATGTTCTTGTTAAGGTTTTAATTGATGAAATGGGATACTGGGAGTTTAGAACTCTATCTCTGCCTCACTAGGATCCTTTCCATTAATTGAACCTTTATAAGTTCCCTTAAGAAGGATACCAAATCATTGAGAGTTCAAAATCTCTCTCTGATCTGAGGTTTTCACCCTTTTGTTTAAATCTTTAATGTTTCCCTGTCTGAAGAGTTAACCTTTTAGGTTTCAGATGACAGGTTTTCCAATGGCATGTCCTGTACCTGGATTTGATTCCTAAAAGGTCACCTCAGAGGTTTCCTTGCCTTTCACCTTATTTATTGCCATTTCATGCCACACTATCATCTTTAATATCCACTGCTTTAGATGACTAGCCCAACTGAAATCCTGCATATTGAATATAAAGTAAACCCTTTCCTGACTCCATTGCCCAATGGTCTCGAGTGTTCTTTGAAATCATCTCTCCTTTCCCTAAAACCCTCTTTGCACATCCTTGCCTCACATTGAACTCTTCCTTTCCGATTCCCAACAACCAAATAAACAATCAAACAAACAAAACCAAGCCTTATAACTAGCCTAATATCTTAACACAGAGCTTCAAAGATATAAAACCTTTGTCTATATAGAGAGATCCCTCTCTGGACCCAGGAGGGCTAGATCCTGAGGTCTGAAAGTGGTTTTGATGTTGTCTCATCTTTTGGTCTTGCCAATCTGGCCAAAACATGGGATACCCCAACATAATGGTGACTCCCTTGGGGACTTTCTGAGTGTCTTCCATCTTACTACATCACCAGACACTCAAAAGGCCTAGAATCTATGGTTAGGTTGGTAGTGAAACACTTCTGCTTGCAATTCACTTTCTGCACCACTTGTCGTGTTTCTCCCCACACTCTTAGACAGAGTCTGGAAAGGGCCAGATAGCCTCCAGGTCTCACTCTCTTTCAGATGTGACATACCTAGTAAAAGCCCTCCCAGTCCATCTCTGGTTAGAGTTTGCTGTGTTTGAGGATATCCTTGAAAAGGGACATTACATAAGCACTGTGGTGGATAGTGTACCTCCTAGAAAAACATCCTAAACCTTCCACCTGGTGACTCCATAGTTCCTTGAAGATCAAATACTCCACTGGTGATTAGTAGGCCTGTTGATTATCTTGGTTTTACATAAGACTCCACTGGGAGACCAACCTCCATAACAACATCAACCATAATAGAAGTAACAAGTAGGGTTAAAGCTGCTTTATTGGAAAATAGCATTCTGGCTTCAAGAACCATTCACACAAGGGCTTACCCTGACCCAAAACCACCTAAAATAGTTGACAACCTCGAGAGCGTTCTCAGAAAGTATCCCACACCTAAAATACCAACTATTTCCAGACACATCCATAGAGCTAACTCTGCACCAGAAGACTTTACAGCTCTATCAAACCGTCATCTGGACCTAGACTCTCAAAACAGCTTACCTAGAATTAGGTCATTTAGTGTTCCAGATCAGGTAGAGTTTGAGCTTCCCGGTTCACCATCTCATAGTGGTCAACACATTAGGGAAAGAGAGACCCCTCCATCTACACCTCCCGATATTCATTTCATTCAAAACTTGGGGCTCAATCATCCTAAATCAGCTCAACAATCTTCTGCTGGTCCTAGTATCACTGTCATATATATACCAGCTACTTGGGCCAACCCCTTATCTCCTCAGAACATCATCATGGCAGCCTGGTATGCACCTATTATGTTACCTCAGCCCCTAGTGCCCTTACCTAATGATTACCAATCAAAGATCCCACACTTCACTACAAAAGAGTCTACCACAACTCAGCATCATGTAGACAGGATGGAAGATTATTTTGACTAGATGGAGATAGATGATGATACAATCAAAATGAGAATCTTTGCCCAGAGCTTAGGAGGTGATGTGAAAAAATGGTTTAAGGGCATACCTCTTAACAGCATCCAAGATCTACCCTCCTTATACCAGACCTTCATAAATAAATGGGAAGTTAAGGCCAACCCTCTCAAAATCTTAGCAGAATACAAGAACCTGAAAAGGAATGTAGGAGAGAGTGTCCATGACTACTCTACACAGTTTAATAGCATTTATAATGCTCTTCCTCCACATATGAAACCTCCCCAAGGTATGGCTTTATTTAAATACCCTGAAGGCTTTGATGCTGACATGGCCTACCAGCTTAGGGAGACAGATTACAACACATTAGAAGACATGAAAAAAGGAGCAGCGAGTGTTGAGGCTAACCTGATTGAGAAGAAAGCTAGAATGAGGGCTGAAAAGAGGGTGACATATGGAGATGACACTGTAGCTTCCACATCTGACCCCAATTATGACCGTCTATCTAAAAACATGGAAAAGCTACAGCAGATGATGGAAAAAATGGTTGTCACAGTTAATAATCAGAACAGAAACCAAAATCATAACCAAAACCAGAACTTTAGAAGGAACAATACCACTCCCAACAGACAAAGAGAATCAGATCAGCAAGTCATACCCCCATTTCAAGAGAACTTCCTTGATGAAGATGAGGGGATAATAGAAGAGTCCGAGGAGAACACAATAAATATGTTTGATATAGATGACTCAATCCGCAATTGTTCCAAAGAGGAAGATCAACCCTCACCCTGATATTGGGATGATAAAAAATTGGAATCTGAGGATTACAGACTAGGATTTGAAAATGCCATCATGCAGGTCAGAGAACAATATGAAATTAGAAGCAAAAAGAGCCTAGACAATTCCAAGGCCAAAGCTCCTGAGATTACCATTAAGAAAAGGCCTGAGAAAACTTCTAAAGTAACTACTGAAAGTAACAAATCAGTAGCTGAGAGTTCTGGGAAGAACAAAGAAAAAGATAACCAAAACATTGATAAACAAAGTCAAACAACTAGTAGCACTAGCACTGTAGCTAGTGCTCCTGATAAAATAGTTCCTAATCCTGTACATAGTGATAATCAGCCCACTGATTCAGCCACTAAGGTAGTGGCTAATAAAATAGAGTTGACTGTCACAAAGAGTCAATCTCTCTTCAATTTGGAGAGTGAGATCGCTAAAATTAAGATCTTCGTCCCACTCTCTGAACTGGCCACTCAGGATGTATATAAAGGCCAAATTCTGAAAGCATTAAATATAGGGGAAAACAGTGACACTGTTAATCTAAGTGATGATCAACCAGCCCTCCCGTTTGGCCCAAAGATATAAGGGAAGTTTCAGGAAGGGGCAATACCTCATTTTTATATCAGTCTCAATATCCATGACAAGATCCTTCACAATGCAATGCATGACTCTGGGGCCTCACACAACTTAATGCCTAAAGTAGTTATGGAAATGTTAGGCCTAGAGATAACTCTCCCTTATAAAGATTTATATTCATTTGACTCGAGCAGGGTAAAGTGTCTTGGCCTAATAAAAGACCTATGTGTGAGCTTAACCTAGATTCCAACCAAATGTATGGTTATGGATGTTGTAGTGGCAGATGTGCCACCTAAGTATGGCATGCTACTATCAAGGTCATGGGGAGCCAAGCTGCAAGGCACAATGCATATGGATGGGGCATATGCCACAATCCATGTCTTTAGCTAGCTTAGGAGACTGTATATAGAGGCACAAATGAAATTCCTGGTCAGCAGCCCTGAAAAGCTCGAAAATTCTCCTTTTTACTCTGTACACACAGATCTAGACTCCTTTATCCTTTGCAATGATGAATCCTTAGAAGAGCCAGAGCTAGAAAGCAGAGGTATAAAAAATAGGGAAGAGCCCATAGGTTACAACATAATGGCCTCTCTAACCTTAGAAGAAAAAAATGATGAAATTTGTGGACAGTGCACTGAAAATGAAACTCCGAGTAAACAAGAAACAGAATGTGAACGGTGGGCTACTCACTCCTCACAAACTCATACACCACATGAAGAATGAAACCATCCACAACGCAAGAATGAACCCTTATGGGAAATGAATTTCGATGGGTCATGCACCAAGAAAACTGCAGGGGAAAGAGTGTGGTTGCATAACATGGAGACTGACTATGTTGAGAATCATGCCTTCAACCTGAGCTTCAAATGTACAAATAATATCGCAGAGTATGAGGCTCTCATCCTAGGCTTGAATATGTTGAAAAATTTAGGAGCTCGTAGGATAGTTGTCCAAGGAGACTCTGAGTTAATTATCAAACAAGTGAATGGTGAATACATAGTGAAACACCCTAGGCTGAGAGTGTACAGGAATGACGTTATGGATTTATTGAATACCTTTGTGGAATATGAACTAGTGTTTATTCTTATGAGTCGAAATGTAATTTCAAATGGATTAGCATGTATAGCTAGTTCGTATCACAAACCTCCCAGTGATCAACAAATCATCATTCAGATGAAGTTCAGACCTGCAGTACCTGATAATGAGAAATATTGGCAGGTTTTTGAAGGTGATAAGCAGATTGAGGATTTCCTGATAGGCAGGAACGCGTTTTAATTTTCCGATTCAGGCTCTAAGTCCAATAATAGCTACCTAAGTGAAGCACCCTCAGACGAGGAAGAACCACCCTATAACATAGAAATAAACACTTTAAACGAACAAATCGGAAATCCAACCGAAGAATGTAAAAACGCAGATAATGAGGAAATAGAGGTGCTACAGGAAAAATATAAGAACATACCCCGAGGTCTGGCATCTTTAGAATATCTTTTTGATTTCGATGATGTAGCGAAAAAACCCACTATTTAACTCTTAGACTCTGACGTTGAGGAATGCAACATAGGCACTGAAGACAAGCCTAAAATGATTAAGTTGGCTAAGTCCTTACCCGCAAACATGAAAAATAAATATATCCACCTGGTCAAGGAATTCATTGATGTGTTTGCTTGGAGCTACGAGGACTTAAAGGCCTATGACACAAACAATATACAGCAAAAAATACCTTTGAAAGAAAATCAGAAACCCTTCAGACAGAAACTTTGCAGGATAAACCCAAAACAATTTCCTACAGTAGAAAAGGAAATAAAGAAGATGTACGAAGCAGGAATAATAGTTCCTGTGAGGTTCTCTGATTGGGTCTCAAACCTTGTAGCTGTGAGAAATAAAACAGGTGAGATCAAGCTGTGCATAGATTTCAGGAACCTTGACAGAGCTTCACTTAAGGACAATTACCCCTTGCCAAAGATGGAACATATCCTGCAGAGGCTAGTTGGCTCAAGGCGGATCTCCCTGCTAGATGGTTTTTCAGGTTACAACCAAGTGTTAGTAATCCCAGAAGACCAACTCAAGACAACTTTCACCACTCCATGGGGCACCTTCATGTATGTAAAAATGCCCTTTAGACTAATGAATGCTAGTGAAACCTTCCAATGAGCGATGGATATAGCCTTTTCAGATGAAATAGGGCACTTCATTGTCATCTATCTGGATGACATAATATTCTATTCCAAGACTGATGAAGAACACCTAAAACATCTGAGAAGAGTGTTTGAAAAATGTAGAAGGTTCAGTCTGTCATTGAATCCTAAAAAGACTATATTTGGGCTGCAAGAAGGTAAGCTTCTTGGCCACATTATATCTAAGAAGGGAATTAGGATAGACCCACAAAGAGTTGAGGGAATACTGAAAATCGCACACCCGAGAAAATTAAAGAGTTACAATCCTTTATAGGGAAAATCAACTTCTTAAGGAGGTTTATTCCCAATTTAGCTGAACACCTCAGGAATATGACTAACATGATAAAGAAAGGTGTAGGGGTTAAGTGGACTGTTGAGGCTAAAAAATATTTTGAATCGGTTAAACCTGCACTTACTCGGGCTCCTGTCCTAATCAGCCCTGATTTCTCAAAATATTTCCCGATCTTTTCATTTTCCTTCGAGCATACAGTGGCTGCAGTTCTGCTGCAGACAAATCCAGAGGGAATGGAACAACCCATTTCTTTCTTCAGCAAAGCTCTGAGGGATGCACCCTTGAAATATAACATAATGGAAAAACAGACCTATGCCCTGGTAAAGGCCTTGAAAGACTTTAGGGTGTACATACTACATTCCCACACCATATCCTACGTGCCAAACATAGTGGTGAAATACATCCTATCCCAAGACCCAGATGGGAAGAGGGGAAAATGGATTGCCATGATTTTAGAATATGACCTAGAAATAAAACCCACAAAACTGATCAAAGGTCAGGGCTTAGCTCGACTAATGGCTGAATCAAATTTACAAGCCCTTGACATAAACATGGTAGATGCCTTTGATGAGCAGGAAGGATTGTCTGACCCTACTGTTGAAGAGAAATTTCAAAACTCTCCCTGGTATTCTGATATCCTGTATGTGCTCACCAACCTCAATACCCCTCCTGAACTATCAAAAACTAAGGCCAGATTCCTAAAGATAAAAGCTAGAAACTACCGCATACTGAATAAATGTTTATATTGGAAAAATACAAATGGTATATTGCTTAAATGTTTTCCTGAAACTGAAGCAGAGAGGATTAAACAAGAGTTCCATGCAGGAGAGTGTGGAGGCCACCTAAACTGGAAAGCCACTGCTAACAAAATACTTAGAGCTGACTATTATTGGCCTACACTTTTCAATGACATCCATAATATGATAATTGCCTGCCATAAATGCTAGATTTTTGAAGGCAAAAGAGAGCTTCTCCCTCTACCTTTACAACCCACCACTGTTGAAGGTCCCTTTATGCAATGGGGCTTAGATTTCATAGGATAAATACACCCTGCTTCTTCTGCACAACACAAGTGGATCCTTACAGCCACATAATACTTCACTAAGTGGATAGAGGCCATACCTTCTAGGAATGCCACATATTTTGTTATCATTAAGTTCCTAGAAGACCACATCCTCTCTCGGTTTGGCTGCCTAAGAAAAATAATCACTGATAACGCTACTGCTTTTGGATCCAAGGAAATGGTTGATTTTTGTCATAGGTATCAAATAGCACTCGGTCATTCAATTTCTTATTACCCACAAGGTAATGGGTTAGTTGAATCATCAGATAAGAGCTTGGTGACCATCATCAAAAAGCTGCTGGAAGAGAACAAAAAGTCATGGCACAACAAGTTAGTGCATGCTTTGTGGGCTGACAGGCTTACAACAAAGAAATCCATTGGCATGTCACCATATCAGCTTGTCTATGGAACAGAGGCAGTGTTTCCTACCAGCCTTGGTGTACCAGTGATTAAACTTGTCCAAGAGATTCAAACAGAATAATACAGCATGGTAAGGAGGATAAACCAAACGATTCATCTCTAGAAAACAAGGGAAGAGGTCTATAACAGAGCCCTAAAAGTTCAGGAAAATATTAAGAAGTTGTTCGCTAAGAGAACCAAGGCATATGACTTCAAAATTGAAGATAAAGTTCTGAAGTGGGACTCCAGGAGAGAGGACAAAGGAAAGCATGGAAAATTTGACAGTTTGTGGTAGGGTCCTTACATCATCCAGACCACTGTTGGTCCGAATGCCTTTTTTCTACAAGAACCAGATGGTACAGATCTGTTTGGGGGTCCTGTCAATGGTGGGATGCTCAAACATTACTACTACTGATTTCCAATTTCCAGTTTCCATTTCCATTGTAAATACCATTGCCGTGTTTTGTTTTCAAAAAAAAAGAGAAAATGTTTCAAAAAGAGAAAAAAGAGGTTCAGACATGCTCAAAACATGAACCTCTAAAGTGCAAATATTGGCTCTAACATGATCAAAACCTAAGCCAAAGGAAGTAAAGATAGTTGGTTCTAACATGCCCAAAATCTGAACCAGCAAAGAAGAAAGAAGAATCAGCTCTAACAAGCCCAAGACCAGAGTTGAAACGAAGAAGAGAAAGTGACTCTAACAAGCTCAAAACTTGAGTCACAAAGCAAGGAAGGATGCTTCAAAGTTTCAGTTTTCAAGCCTTCAAGATTTTTTTTTTCAGTTTTCTGCAAATTTCAGTCCATGTGCAACTGTCTTTATGCCTTGGATCCACAAAAAACTAGACTGTCTAATCCTAGTTTGACTATTTTTAAATTTCTGTTGTAGAATGTAGAGAATAAATTTGCTGGACGGTTTAATCCTAGCAGATATTAGAATAGGTAGAGAAACATATGAGGCCAACAGTTTAATTTGGTCTCATGGAGCGATAAGGGTGGAAATAGAATAGGTTTATTTTCTTGTTTGTAAAAAATTGATGATGTAAAGGGTCTGCTAGTCCAAATGCACCCTGAAGAAAAAATGATAGGACTATAGTCTGGGTAGGTAGTTTCTTGGGAGAATTTTGCTGTTGATATGATATCTTCATGATATGTGGCAGCTGGTCCAAGAAAGAAAATGGATGGTACAAGCAGCAAGCACCTAGCCTAGACCAAAGATCATCCTCTGAATTCTTGACTCCTTCAAGAAGAAGCCATCCCCATGTGGAGCCACTGTTAGCCCCTATGAATTTTTTGACAAGAAAAAAGGTGGCTAAATTATTTTATGTGCCTTCAAAGAATGCATTCCCCTTGAAAACACATCATCCTTGAAGCCTCTTTGTGTCTTTGTCCTTTTCCTTTAAAAAGAACCTCACTGACTGTAAGAAATTGTGCTCAAAGAGGGCCTTCATTTGCCCCTTGTATCCCTGCAGAATCTCCCATTCCAACCCTTTTTCCCTTTTGCAAAGCCTCCCTTTTTCCCCCCAGATCCCTTCCTAAACCCTCTAAATCATTCCCATCGCCCCTTTAAAACCTCATAAACATCCTTTCTTTTGCCAAATAACCCCTCCTTCCCTCTATCGTTACCTCTTTTCGGCCTCAAATTGCACTAAGAACAGGCCAAAAACCTATATTCTTCATATGCAAGTTTAGCGCCTTTTTGGCCAACCCCGTAAACCATTCCTCCACACGACCTGGGCACTGAGACCAGGTGCTAGCCCATAGGGTGCTTATCAGATCGTGGTCGGGCGTAATACCCGTCGTCGATCTATACAGATCCAACGGTCTTTGCAAATCTCATCGTGCATGTGGCCCAACCCGTTCACCACTCTGATCGCATATCGACCGTCTGTACGATCCGCAAATCAACAGCCCGCAAATCATCTGCCCCGGTGGTCCCTGCGTCAATCACTGTTTGAAACCAGCAGTTTTCATCGCACTGCTTTTGGAAGGCGGGCTATATTTTTGGTTTGGCAGTGATGCCATTCACCGGCTGGCATGTGGCTGCAAGAGGTTTTCAATACCATTTTCCCCGGGCATTAAATTTTGACTATGGGCCCGGTGCGATATGTGCGTACACCGTCCGATCTAAGGCTGGCCATCTGACGGTGTTCGCGCCCCAGAGATGCTCTGGTGATAATAAAATTGAAAGGACCCATGGCTCACCATCAGTCTCCGTCTGATGCGCTTACAGCCGTCGATATCCTCCTAAGATCGGATGGTCCAGATCAAATCCACCACCCCCGCCATTTTCTAGGTCCCACCGTCCATACTTCACGTCACCCATTTTCATTGCATTTTCCCCATTTTCTTGGTATTTTTCCCATTTCCGAAGTCTTCCACTGTTTAACCCCCACCTTCGATCATCGTCAACACAATCGATCAGACAACCCATGTTCATTCTTCCGCCCAGCCTCCGTTTCCACGGTGCGTCACCTGTCCTCTAGGCCTTCACCACATGTACTCTGCCACCCCTAGTCTATAATTGGTCCATTTCGCTGTTTTTTCCACCATTTTGCGATCGCATCCACTATTTCCACCACCCTTTGCTGCCATTCTCATAGCCTTGCAAAGAATCCACTCCCCTCCAGCATGAATTTCTTAACAATTTGCGGTTTGGCAGGGTTACAGGCATGCGAAAAACGCCATAATTTGTGGTCACTGTTTTAGTGGCACAAAGCACAGGAAGCGGGCTTCAGAACTGGATATTACAGAGAGGAGCCTGGGAAGGTGTTAGAATATGATTGGACAGAGTTCAATTCTACAAAACCTTTCCAGAGCCATTAAAGCTCATTTTTCATTGATAGAGACAGTAATGGAGCGGCAAAGAGTATCAGAGAAGGATCAGAAAGTTTAGGACCTGTGATCGAAGATTTTTAAGCCTTAATTCAATGTTTTAAAGACGAATGTACCAGAATGAAGACCTCATGAATCGTACAAAAGGCCTAGGACTCAGAAAACGAGATACCAGCAAGCACCATCAGTAGAACGTTCTTTCCCTTGAAAGGAAGAAATGTCCATACTGTTCTCATTCTATATATCATGTCCTAGAGGAGATCTCCACCCTGACAACAGTCCTGGTGCTACCAGAGGTATTGGTTACACGGTATGGCAGACCCCAGAATGATTTTTTACCTTTTTTTTAAGTCACCAGAGTACCACAAGTACTGCAGCCGAGGATACATCAAGGGCATACCTCGAGTAAATTTTAGCCAGTCAAATACCACTCTTTCATCCAAAGAGTGCAGAAGTTCGATGCCTAGACATTAAAACAGAATGGGTTTCAACCCACTGCTCCTACCCTGTTTAATGTTTCATTTAGTGTCTCACCTACCTCCTCGACCTCTCTTTCTGATATAAAAACTCATGAGAAAACATTGAAAAGTTTGTTGATCGGATATCTGTGAATTGTAAGTTGTTTCTCTCGAGACATAGTTCTCTGTGTAAAGTTGTAAGATAGGCTGAGCAAGATGTTTTCGGACTGAATATCAAGCTGTTGGTAATGTTGTACATGACTGGTGTTGCTCTTTAATATGACAAGCACATTTCTTTGGATCCTGATTTAAAGCAGCGACGATGTGCTTCTATATTTGTCCTTGTTTTACCTTGTAGTTCATTATATTTCATTTCTTCTGGCATGCATAAAAAATCTGGCATAGGATTTACCCTGGTTAGGTACCCTATGTTTCTGCTCTCCCTGCCTTCAATGTTTTTTGTTGTATGTGTTATCTGAGGATTGATCTCAAGCTAATTTAACCATTGTAGTGGTCAAATATATACTGCTAGCTGATGTGTGAATTAATGAATCTATTCTTGGTGATGTAGGGGCATTAGACAAAGAGGAAAATAATTTGTATTTTAAACTTAGGGGTTTTTAAGTTTCTAGAGGGGTTAGGTTTTTATGGATGATTTGAGTGGGTTTTAAATATTTTTAATTAAATATGGTAAATAATTGAGAATAGGAGAGGATTAGTCAGTTGAGGATGTAAAGGGATGAGAGATTTTTCTAAAAATTAATTTAGAAATTAGTTTCATTAATTATGGGTGAGAGAGGATCCTTAGGGATTTAAGAGTGATTTTAGGATTTGTTGAGATATTTGGGGGTTTTTTGAGTGATTAAAGGGATGAGAAACAAAATTGGTTCTATTAAATTTGTATAAATTATCAAGCCTCAAAGGCATTGAAATCAGAGTGAGAGTGTGAGTAGAGAGCAGGGTTTCTACTTGCAAGCCTTCGGGTAGATTGTAAAAGGGCCAATGATTGGGAAATCAGGCCAAGGAAGGAGATTGAATAGTAAGTATTGGGTGTGTTAATACAACATTTGATTTTTTTTTACTGTATGTCAATTATTGAGTTTGCGTAAGATTGAATTGTGTGTTCAATGAATGAAAGGAAATTCGATCATTTTTAAATTCTGGAATATTAATTTTGTAAGGGAATTGTGTTTTAGTCCCTGTGAAAGAAGTTCAACTTTTGCAAAATCTCATTAAGACTGTTTGATAAAGTCGATTGGATCGATTAGGCTCGATCTTCGATTGTTAGCTACAGTGGCAGAGAGGGTGTTCTCGCCTTTCTGGTTTCGATTGGTCTATATACCCTGGGTTAAGTGAAACGAAATTGATCCACGAGTTTGTTGATGAATTGTATGTGTTGACCTGTGGAAGGTTTCTGCAAGAACAACAAGGTTTCAAAGAACGCAGCGTTACTGCGGCAACTGGTCATGGATTTACTTTCTGCGCTAGTCTCTAACTGTTGAAATGAAGTCTCAATTGTTGAATAATACGTGGAAACGCTCAGATTTGTGAAACTTTGGTTTGTTAATTCTGCATGTGTTTGATAAGATTGTGTAGACATTCGAAAGGCTGGATGATACAGTCATTGATAAATAGATGGATCGATGACATAGCAAATGTTTAATTAATGTTCTGAAACCTTATGATTGAATAGAAGCCAGATGTTAAATCCGGTCAAGCAGAGATCGATTGGGAGTCAGCGCAGAACCATGAACGGAGCAAGGCACTAGAATTGCGTGATCTGAAATAACACCTGAATTACGTTGAAGCTATGGTTGAATGGTTGGCGCAGAGATACAAAATCGATGACAATGCAGAGAAATCGTGAGAGTGAAGGGTTAATAAATCCTGGAGTCAAGGCGAAATTGGGAAATGAAGTTCTGAAATGAGGAACAATAAAAGAACATATTAATCAGTCTCAGATCCAATTTGGGATCGATTGTAATATAAAACATTGAACCCAGCGTTATCAAATCCAATTTGATGAGAACTGGCAGTGGACATACAATGTTTACAAAATCTGTGGAAGACAACCTGACAGATGAAATAAAGCTGAATTCAATAGCGCTGGATGGCAAGGTAAGCAATTTCATGTTGACTTGGCAATTTACTATAATGGCGTGAAGACTCCTTTCATTGACACTGGAATGCATAAGAGCCAATATGTGTTGATATTAGTTTGCCAAGGTTCGAGCCCTTAGATTAGAGCATGGTAAATATGCATAGATTGTGGGTCAATAAATAGTATGGTGAACACACTTAGGGCCTTGAACAAATGTTGGGGTTTAAAATGGGGTCCTACTGTGTATTAAAGAAGTCCATTTATATTTAGATTAATGAAAGGTGGAACCAATGGCGTTTAGCTATAGTCTTTTTCTAAAGATCTTTGGAAAAGGAATTTCATTTGAGAAACAACCTTGGATATGAGATTTAATTGGAATTTGGGTTCATAACCATGAGGTAATTATTGAAAGAGATTTTTCACTTATGAAATGGTTGTTATAATCAACAGATGTGAGACTATCAGCTTCCGCAAAAGTTGTGAAATTTCCAGACTTGAGTTTTAATTGGGGCATTTACTGAGATGCATTTTTACATGCATTGTATTGGGAGAGATTCTGGGTATTGCAGGGTTTACCCTACATCATTTTGGTATCAGAGCAGGTAGGTTCTGTTGAAATTGAAGATGTTTGTTTTTCTGAATGAGTGCAGGAAGGTTCTGTTGAACTGAAGTGTGTTTTATTTGAATGTGTGAGGAAGAATGAAAGGAAGATCAGATTCTAAATCTGATATGCAAGCTACACAATTGTAGTGAACAGGATTGCAGAAATGAATGGAGGACAAGATCATGCAAGATCTTAAAGGTGAGATAATTTTCTGATTTGAAATTTGTGATTAAGATTTATGGTTACAGAGAAGATGATGGCAGTGAACCTGGCATTTAGCTAAAGTCTGGATAGCGAGGAAAATTACAGTGTTTTGAAGAGAAGGTGAGTTGAAGAGATATCCTAGAGAGAGCAGAGGAGAGTGCTCAAGAGGCTCCAGAGGAAGTGAACCAGTACTTACCAAAAGACCAGATCCAGTGAAGTGGATTGGTGAGGTAAGGGGCAGCAGGAGAGCTTGTTGTGGCAGAGGCTAGTGCAAATCATGGTGAGTGAGAAAATCATGGAGAAGATGATCATGGAGGATCAGAGAAGAGGTTTAGAGGAATGCCACAGAGGTAAGATGACTGATAAAGTCAGAGAAAGAGAAATTGCAGTAATGAAGGTACAATTGCAGGTACTACAGGAATGGCTGCAAGAGCAGGAAAATCAGAAAGGAGGATGGATCTTTCCACTGAAGGGAAAGAGAGTGATTTGGAAACCATTGCAGAAGAAGTTGAGGCAAAGTGTGATTGCCTTATTGAAAAAGGAACTTAGATTTCTTGAGCCAGAGATGGAATTTGAAGATTCCACACGCAGATCTGTTCAAAGGGAAGTGCTTGAGGAAGCAGTCAAGACTGAAAATTCTTGTGGTTTTAAAACTAATAAGTTGTGTATGTTTGCAGGTACAGTATAGGGAGATGAGAAAGCTTTAAATTTTGTTAAAGAGCAGAAGAGAGAATTGAATCTGAAGCCTGTTCAGATCAATGCTGCGATAGCAAGATCTCAGGAGGAAATGAAGACAAAGGAGTCTAATCAGAATATTGGTGCAGAGAGAGAAGGACCAGCTGATGATTAGTCAAGAACTGGTGAAGGTATAGAAAATTGTGTGAAGTTTCCAAGTTCCACTCCTAATGAAATTGTTGAATTGTATAGGAAATTAGATCTTCAGAGAGTAGAATTGGAGAGGCAGAGGACTTACACACAGGATAATTTGCTGAAGAAGCAAGGTAAGAAATTTTTCATGAATGATAGTCCTGGAGCAGAGGATGGTAAGAAGGAGAGACTAGCTGATAGTCTCATGGTGGATGAAAATAAACATACTAATGTGCTGACAAAGGAGTTGGAAAGAAACTCTGAGCAGCATATTGAATTGTTGCCAGAGGAAGCTGAGGAGAGAGCCAGTGAAGATTTTCTGAGTCTTGAAGAAGACTTGGAGTTGCAGAGAGAAAACTTGGTGACGGAATCAACAAGTGAGACCATTGGGTCTTGTAATTTTGAAGCTGACAATTTGATTGTGTTTGCAGGTGATGTAGAAGACAGTCCATCACTTGGAATTGTCTTGGAAGAAGAAGAAATATTGCAGGAAGAAGGTGAGACAGTCATGTCTCATATGCAGAGGCTTGTTACCATGGGTGACAAGAAAGAGTTGGCTTGTCGTATAGCCAAGAGAAGACTATGGGGCAAAATTTTGGAACTGCTACAGTGATAGAGGATGTGGCTACAGTGTTGGAAGAACTTGATTTGATTGCCAGAATCAATCAAGATGATGATGGAAAATTACTGAAGATTGTCGAAGGGGAAGACGAAGGTTATGCTGGAGTTAATTTGCAGCATATTGATGAAATGCTTGAAAATAAATGGCTAAAATGTTTGTTGGAGACATTTGAACCAGAGAAAGAAGTTGCAGGCATTGAAATAAATTTGCTTGAAGGTGATGAGCAAAAGAATGTTGCAGAGGGACAGGAAGTTTGGGAGGCAGAAACATCTATGGTGGTAGCTGAAGCAACATGTGGGGTGACATCTGCAGGAGTAAAAAATGAGGCAACTAAGGCAACATTGACAGCAACAACATCAATGTTGGCAGCAAGAAGAGCAGTGACAGCAAAAGCAACTACAACAACTGAAACAACAGAAATTGGAGACAGCAGTAGGTTGGACATAGAGATTGAAAGCATCAGAAGACTGATGATGAAGGTGTCTCAGAGGCAGCAGACAAAAACAAGAAATCAGAAGAATTTAAGCAAGGGAAAGACAAAAGCAGAGTATGAAAGCATAGCTGGAGGCAGGATGCAGAACAAGATATGGAAACCTGGAGAAAAGCAGCAAGCGACAGCAGATGATGGCTTGCAGAACAAAGTGTGGGATCCGGGAAAACCAAGACAAAGAATTAAAATTCATGATCAGGATATCATGATCATTTTCAACCTTGGTAGTCTGATGCAGGAGCATTAGATGAAGAGGAAAATACTTTGTATTTTAAACTTAGGGGTTTTTAAGTTTCTAGAGGGGTTAGGTTTTTATGGATGATTTGAGTGGGTTTTAAATATTTTTTATTAAATATTGCAAATAATTGAGAATAGGAGAGGATTAGTCAGTTGAGGATGTAAAGGGATGAGAAATTTTTCTAAATATTAATTTAGAAATTAGTTTCATTAATTATGGATGAGAGAGGATCCTTAGGGATTCAAGAGTGATTTTAGGATTTGTTGAGATATTTGGGGGTTTGTTGAGTGATTAAAGGGATGAGAACCAAAATTGGTTCTATTAAATTTGTATAAATTATCAAGCCTGGCATTGAAATCAGAGTGAGAGTGTGAGTAGAGAGCAGGGTTTCTACTTGCAAGCCTTCGGGCAGATTGTAAAAGGGCCAATGATTGGGAAATTAGGCCAAGGAAGGAGATTGTATTGTAAGTATTGGGTGTGTTAATACAGTATTTGATTTTTTTTTACTGTATGTCCATTATTGAGTTTGCGTAAGATTGAATTTTGTGTTCAACGAATGAAAGGAAATTCGATCCTTTTTAAATTCTGGAATATTAATGTTGTAAGGGAATTGTGTTTTAGTCCCTGCGAAAGAAGTTCAACTTTTGCAGAATCTCATTAAGACTGTTTGATAAAGTTAACTGGATTGATTAGGCTTGATCTTCAATTGTTAGCTACGGTGGCAGAGAGGGTGTTCTCGCCTTTCTGGTTTTGATTGGTCTATATACCCTGGGTTAAGTGAAACGAAATTGATCCACGAGTTTGTTGATGAATTGTATGTGTTGACCTATGGAAGGTTTCTGCAAGAACAACGAGGTTACAAAGAACGCAGCGTTACTGTGGCAACTAGTCATGGATTTACTTTCTGCGCTAATATCTAACTGTTGAAATGAAGTCTCAATTGTTGAATAATGCGTGGAAATGCTCAGATTTGTGAAACTTTGGTTTATTAATTCTGCATGCGTTTGATAAGATTGTGTAGACATTCGAAAGGCTGGATGATACAGTCATTGATAAATAGATGGATTGATGACATAGAAAATTTTTAATTAATGTTCTTAAAACTTATGGTTGAATAGAAGCCAGATGTTAAATCCGGTCACGCAGAGATCGATTGGGAGTCAGCGCAGAACCATATACGGAGCAAGGCACCAGAATTGCGTGATCTGAAATAACACCTGAATTACGTTGAAGCTATGGTTGAATGGTTGGTGCAGAGATACAGAATCGATGACAACGTGGAGAAATCGTGAGAGTGAAGGGTTAATAAATCCTGGAGTCAAGGCGAAATTGGGAAATGAAGTTCTGAAATGAGGAACAACAAAAGAACATATTATTCAGTCTCAGATCCGATTTGGGATCGATTGTAATATACAACATTGAACCCAGTGTTATCAAATCCAATTTGATGAGAACTGGCAATGGAGTGAACGACATACAGCGTTTACAAAATTGGTGGAAGACAACCCGACAGACGAAATCAAGCTGAATTCAATAGCGCTGGATGGCAAGGTAAGCAATTTCATGTTGACTTGGAAATTTACTATAATGGCATGAAGACTTGTTTCATTTACACTGGAATGCATAAGAGCCAATATGTGTTGATATTAGTTTGCCAAGGTTCGAGCCCTTAGATTAGAGCATGGTAAATATGCATAGATTGTGGGTCAATAAACAGTATGGTGAACACACTTAGGGCCTTGAACAAATGTTGGGGTTTAAAATGGGGTCCTACTATGTATTAAAGAAGTCCATTTATATTTAGATTAATGAAAGGTGGAACCAATGGGGTTTAGCTATAGTCTTTTTCTAAATACCTTTGGAAAAGGAATTTAATTTGAGAAACAACCTTGGATATGAGATTTAATTGGAATTTGGGTTCATAACCATGAGGTCATTATTGAAAGAGAGTTTTCACTTATGAAATGGTTGTTATAATCAACAGATGTGAGACTATCAGCTTCCGCAAAAGTTGTGAAATTGCCAGACTTGAGTTTTAATTGGGGCATTTACTGAGATGCATTTTTACATGCATGGTATTGGGAGAGATTCTGGGTATTGCAAGGTTTACCCTACATCACTTGGATGTTCTTGTTAAGGTTTTAATTGATGAAATGGGATACTGGGAGTTTATAACTCTGTCTCTGCCTCACTAGGATCCTTTCCATTAATTAAACCTTTCTAAGTTCCCTTAAGCAGGATACCAAAGCATTGAGAGTTCAAAGTCTCTCTCTAATCTCAGTTTTTCACCTTTGTGTTTAAATCTTTAATGTTTCCCTGTTTGAAGAGTTAACCTTTTAGGTTTCGGATGACAGGTTGTCCAATGGCATGTCCTATACCTGGATTTGATTCCTAAAAGGTCACCTTGGAGGTTTCCTTGCCTTTCACCTTCTTTCTTTCCATTTCATGTCACACTATCATCTTTAAAATCCAATGCTTTAGATGACTAGCCCAACTGAAAGCCTGCATATTGAATAGCAAGTAAACCCTTTCCTGACTCCATTTCCCAATGGTCTCGAGTGTTATTTGAAATCATCTCTCCTTTCCCTAAAACCCTCTTTGCACATACTTGCCTCACATTGAACTCTTCCTTTTCGATTCCCAACAACCAAATAAACAATCAAACAAACAAAACCAATCCTTATAACTAGCCTAATATCTTAACACAGAGCTTCAACGACATAAAACCTTTGTCTATATAGAGAGATCACTCTCTGGACCCAGGAGGGCTAGATCTCGAGGTCTGAAAGTGGTTTTGATGTTGTCTCATCTTTTGGTCTTGCCAATCTGGACAAAACATGGGATACCCCAACATGTTGGATCCGGCAGAATGAACGGTCAGGATTAAATCGGGGATCACACATCGGAGGTGAAAAACGAACGGGACTTTGGATTTGTGATGTGCGATTAAGTGTTGGCCATTCGATCTGAAGGATGATCAAAAATTAGAATTTAATCGACGGGCATGATGTTAGAGGGCTATGGGCAGAGCGCGATTGAATCTCGACTGTCAGTTCTTGTGGACTCAATAGCTGAGATTAAATCGGGGAATCAGCATCGGAGGAGGAAAAAGAAAAGGATAAAATTGTGACTACGATTTGTGATGCGATGAATGTTTGCGATGCGATGAGCGCTTCGTGCTTGTTCACACTGTGGGTCATATGAGAAAAGGGTCTAGGGCTAAGGCCGAAAGGGGCTTAAGGCCTTAATGCTGAAAAATGGGTTTTTAGGCAAAAATGAAGGTTTTTCAGAGGATTTTGAGGGTTCTGATAAGGGATAAAAGGGTTTTTAAACCAAATGAAAGGGGGACATAAGGTTTCAAAATGGTTTTGGAATGGTTTAGAAGTCAACTGAAGGTCTTTATGGATTTTATGAAAGGGAAGAATGGGTGAAAGGAGGAGTGAAATGATGGAAAATGGGGTTTTATAAGCAGTTTTTTCTCTTGGTAAACAGCAAGGTTCTTTAGGATTAATAGTGAAACATCAGTGAATATTAAATCAAAGGGTAATAATCATCATAAAACTTCAAAATAGGATAATTTTTCAAAGGGAACTATCTCTTGAAGTTTTGAAGACAAAGTCTAGCCACCTCTTGGTAGAACAAAATTTATAGGTGGTTAACAGGCTCGGCTTGGATCCTATATATTTCAGCTTTATCCAACATAATATTATATGTGTGAAAATGTTTCTCATCATTTCCTAGTGATGATCATAATCTACAAAACAAATTCTTCAAATCAGGTTGATACTTTCCGATCCTTGGGCTAGAATCTGTATCATGTAATACATGATTTGACAGATTGTGCACCATATGGGACTCTTCAATGGACTAGGACCTCTAGTTTTAAAATAATTATTTAATTCAAGAAATTTGTCCTTATGGTGCCTTGCAGCTTTACATTTTATGCACCAGGCCTCTACTCCAACCTCCTTGCCCTTGTCCTTACACAGGCTTTGAATATATAAATGGATGGCTTCCATTTGATTCTGAATCTATTGAGTCCCAAGCACAACAGGTGTTCGGGTATATTCTAGTTCCATTGCACCCTCCATAGCCTCAACCTATGTGGCAATATTTTTCTGACCTAAGGGCTAGCGCGGATGCGAGAGAAACATAGAAATAAACCATTCCTTATGTTGAGTATCATCAATGACAAATCCACCATCTCTGATAGTGCATTTCAGCCTCTGATATGCCTCCCATATAGATTGATTAACCTCTTGATGAATCACTTTCATTTCTGTAACCAGTTGCGTGTATGACTTAGGTTTCTAGAACTACTCTTTGAGGGCGTATTTTATTTTTTCTGAGGTGGCATTAGTGTTTTCTTGAACATACCTGATGTACCAATATAATGCGTAATATTGGAAGGAAGCGGTTAGTTGCACTTTCCTAATATAATTATTTTTAACCTGTTGATCCTACCATGCAACCTCAATCACAAGCCAAAAGTGCTAAGTATATTCATTTCCAATGCCTCTGAAATTAGGTAACTTCATCGACACGGCCATATCTGCGCCTGGTGGAGGTGGAGGTGGTGGTGTAGATGGAATGGGCAGTGGAGTGGATGTTTTGTGATATGAGTATAGAAGTGGAGTGGATGGGGTTGAAAAAAAGAATCAAGTGTTTTTGGTTTGATGAACCTTCTTCTTCAGATTCAATAGAGATACTAATTTGTGGTTCACCTTCACTATCAAATCTAGGCTTCATAGGGCTATAAATAAAATTTTCTGGATCTTCGCGGTAAAATTTTCCACTGTGCTTAGTTAGTCCTCTTCAAGGTATTCAAGAAATATATTCACATAGAGAGCCCTGTTCACATAATAACATTTTCAGCAACAACTTTAGAGAGCGTAGGAAATTACCTCTAGGACCTTTAAAAAATATTCTCTCCTCTTTAGAATATGAAAAAAATTGATCAATGGAAAATTCAGTCACAAATCCTCCCAAGAGGTGATCGATCCAATGATCTACTGTGTGTGTGATCTTCAATTTTCTAGCTTTAATAATTTTTGGATCAATTCATGAGTCCACTTAGTGACTGTGTCATCCTTCACGCAAATATTGAATTCAGTTAATGGCGACAAGCACTCCTGTAATTAAGTTGCAAAGGAGCAAAAGAATATCTTGTGAACTTCTGTATAGATGTATTTCTGTACCCACTTTTCGTCAGATAGCGTAGTACTTCGATTCTCTTGGCGTGTGAACTCAAGTATATTTCTATCCAACCAATATTGCAATTCATTTCGCGAAGGGTGCCACAACATCAAATCTCACTCAAAATGATTTGGGTCTCGGCAACAGAACCGTTTGTTGGCTTCAGGGGTCCTGACCTAGGTTCGAAGTTTATCGTGCAAAAAACAAACCCTAGAACTACTGGTTGTTTTGGCAATGACATTCTTGCACAAATCAAAGTTTCACCCAAAGCAGTATGGGGGCATGCTGGAACCAGGTTTCTGAACCCTGAGGGAGAAAATAATGAAGTGGCCCTAAGCAGATTGAGTGCAGACTTAAATTGATCATAAATAGATGTGCACAGTATAGAAAAGTACTTATAATATTACAGACAGAATCACATATTTATTTGGCACAGATATATCATAATTGAACTAGATCCAGATCTAAAAAATGTGTAATCACCTAAGCAGACTCATCAATCTTCAATATAACTTCATGCATAAATAACATATGGCTTTGTGCAGATATAAATAAGAAACATAGAAGCAATGCAATCTTAAAAAAGAATAGATAACTAAGATCAATACACAATGTTTCACCAAAATAAGTCCTTTTATTAATTTAGATCCTTTCATTAAATCATACTTTACCCTTACACATTACCCTTCTGCCCACACAACTAACGAACTCCGCACACAGCCAGGACTAGGTCTCTACGCATAAAGCCAGCAGGAGCCTTTCTACACATCCTAGAAAAATGTTTACAAAAGTATTACATGCGCATAAACATTCCGATCATCAAAATAATCTATCTTGAACTACCTTTCACTTAGACTCAATCTATCAATTTATATCATTCTAGCGCGCAGATACTATGGTCTCAAACCATCGTTTGAGGCCCACCGTTTTACCCTTAAACTCATTTAAATCAAAATAGGGACTTTGACCCACCCCAAAGCACCTTAACTCATTTTCACAATGCGCATATACAAAATTCTATGAAAATATACCCAAAAAGTGTACCCCAGGGGACCCCACTCTAACAACGAACTTCTACTTTCTTGCACAGCAAACTCACGCTCTTTCAAATCTATCCAATCTTCAATCTCTTTCTTAGACAGATACCATATCCATATATCCCTTAGTTAGATCTCGCCCTCAGAAACTGAGCCATTTTTGGCTTGATGGGGCCCAGACCCAGGTTCAAAGTGACTACAAAGTCCAACAAAACACATTATTACTGCCCCTTTCAGCAACGATCTTCTTGCATAGGCTGAAGTCTCACCCTAGATAATATAGCGGGATGCTAGAAGTAGGTTTTTCCATCCATAAGGACATTGGACTATGGATTTAGGGATTTTCCTTCTTATCAGAGCTCCACAAGTCAAATCTATCAATATTAATAGTGCTATTAAACACAACTATTGAACTTACTCATGGACTGCATGATCTTACTTATTCATGCATTAAACATAGTAAATAACCATAAAATAGACCGCATTATTCAGTTACAGAACAAAACCATTATTCAACATAGACATTCATAAATATTAATAAAAAAGAACAAAATATCATTATAACTAATATTTTCTCAACATTTCATTCATTAACATCCAAATCTACCTCATACATCCACTTTCCACCCCGCACACACAGGTGCAAAGGCCTGCGCACACAAGTGCAGTCTTTCCTAACGTCTCCACGCACACAAATACATGTGTAATATTCCCAAATTTTCACATGATATTTGGAATATGAGAGCTCTTAATAAACTTAATTAATTAAGTAAATAAAATGGTGGAGGGACCCATAATCCTAAAAAATGAATAAAATCCACTTTTATGTGTGTATGTGGATATTCTAGATCTAGATCTAAAATCATGGAGTAGTGGAGCAGCTCCATTAATGGAGATCATGTCTCATTTATGAGATAGATTATGGAGGATGAAATAGTCAAATAAGATCATGGATCTTAATTGTAAAATCATGAGGATCTTTGATAAGGTCAACTGAGATCATAGTGCAGTCAAAGAAGATCATAGAGCACTTGTGACAAGTTAGTGGGGGAAGTGATGCATTTAATGCACACATGATGGAGAGGGTGATCACCCCATATGAACATGATGGAGGACATGGAGGAACATCATAGTCAACCATGGAGACTTATGTCCACACGCACAATGAAATTTTGGAGTGGGCCTAGGCTATGGAAGGCTCATATCTATATAATGAAGGTGAAGGCACAATGGAAGGCATTATTTGGATTATTCATTTCTTGATTTGTTTAGATCTAGATTTCTCTTAGGACATTTCTATGCATTCTTGAGCTATTTTAGCTAAGATTGCATTTTTGTTTAGCGCAGCGTGTTCCCGAGCGGGGATCCCTCCTCTTTCATTGAGTAGCTCTTGAAAGAGGGTTGTACTTCATTCCTTATCAGGAATTGGTGCCATTTTTAGGAGGTTGTTTCTAGCATTCAGCTAGGAAACTGGTGGAGGATTCATCCTACCACTTTGTCTTCACATTTATTCTTTCAGGAGTAGCAGATCCATATTTGGCATTCAGGCCATTGGGTTTTACCTCCATGAAGCAATAGTCCCTTCAAGGATTGCACAGTCCAGTCCTATAGATCTATTAGAGGAAGGAATTTTCTAGTATTTCAGTTGGAAATCTTGTGAGGGATCATATCCTCACATTGGATCTATTGTTTCCATCATTTAGGATCTGATTTGACATATCTAGCAGTAGGATATTCAGCCTCCCTCTCTGAGAGCATAGTTTTCTGAAGCTATTTTTCATCCAACAACTATTTTCAGTGGAGGAGATTGGAGGAGATAGATCTTGAGCTTTTAGCCCAAGGATCTAGAGAAGGGATCAACCCTTCTTGCATAGATCTAATTGTGCATCATTGCAACCATTATATCATCAGATCTAGCTTCAGATCTGCATACCCAACAGTGTATATGTGAAGCCCCAAGAGGGTGGTTTTCTTAGATTGACAGATCTGAGAAACCATTTTTGGGTTATCTTGGGTATCCATCACAGAGCCCGAATCTCTGATTTTAGCATCATCAAAGCTCCCGTTTTGCCTATATTTGACTTTATATCTTTCAGCCAGTTGCAGTCCCAATAGTTGCAGTAGGTACAATGCAGTTTACCTTCCATCAATTCAGTAGTTACACAGTCCCTCTTATGGGATCATTACAGGGTCATTCCAAGCCATCCCTTTGGCTTGAGTGTCTCATATTTTGAGCACTTTTGTACTTTATTTTTCACCTCCTATATAATAAAATGGCTCATCTGTTTCTGTGCATTCTGATGTGTATTTAGATTTATTGTTTACTTTTATGCAGTTCTTATATTGTGTTTCAGTATTACTACATTTTCCCTGTTGGGATATTACAATGGTATCAGAGCATGATCTTTGGCTCAAATTGTGGACACTTCAACTTTTGCATCAAAATAAAAAGCAGATAGATGAGATCTATCATGAAGGAGGATTATAGTTTTTCCCCTCCTCTCTTTAGATCCATGCAAGATATCTCCAAGGAGGTCAATCAAATGAATAGGGAAAGGAAAATGGAGGATCCAAGAAGAAAATTTGATGAGAAAGGTCCAAGCACTTCCTATCAGCAAAGAAGAAAACCAGAGGATCATAGATCTCCTCATAGATCTACTATACCCACTTTCTTTGAAGAGGGTGAAGGGTATAGAAATGAAGAAAGAAGAAAACCTGAGGCCCATGAGACTCTCAGTCTGTATCTTGAAGAGTAGAAAGCACAGTCTAGAGCATTAAAAGATAGTCTAACTCTCCAATAATTCTTCCAAATCAAACAAGAAAGAGGATCCTATAACAACAATAAAAGAAAGAGGCACAATAGGTTCTATATTCCTACATTTGATGGATCTATCCTCAAGCACTATTAAGGCTTGGAGGAAAGAGTTAGATATATTTTTCAAGCTACATCATGTGGCTGAAAAAGAGGTTGTCTAGATTGCAACACTTCATCTTCTAGGTGAAGCAAATGATTGGTGGTTTGGTCACATGGAGCATGCAAAGGTGACTAAATATTCATATTTATTTCACAAGTTGAGAAATAAGTTTGATGTGAGAAAACCAGAGATGTGTCACAA
Organism: Pinus albicaulis; assembly: GCA_034641835.2. NCBI lineage: Eukaryota > Viridiplantae > Streptophyta > Pinopsida > Pinales > Pinaceae > Pinus > Pinus albicaulis. The sequence goes on along the minus strand of JAXQQM020068119.1, from coordinate 14,299 downwards.
AGAGACATTTCCTAAGGAAACAAAGGAGGATGTCATTCTTGTCACTCTGGACAAGGGGTCACTACATTCACCACCAGCTACAGAAGTACTTGCATCTGGAGAAGAGACACTTGCAACTTTGCAAGATAGCCTTGAGATCTTGACATATAGGGTCCCATGCATGATTAAGGAGATGCATGAGGAAGAGGAGGAATATTGCAGCACTGGTACACTTGGAGAAGAGTAGTCATCACTCTTAGCAGCAGTTGGAGACACCATTGTCCCAGTTGGAGGAACTCTTGTGTTTTTTCAAGATAATCCCACACATTAGTTGATCCAAGTTATGCATACATATTCATCACATATTTTTTGAGTACATATTATTGGAACTTATGAGGACATGCCATCAGGGCCAATGCATAACCAAGGGTTAGAACAAAATGCTGATTTGAGGCAGCAAACTATCACAACGTAGAGGACCCTTGATTTAATCAAGGAGGAAATGAAAAGTTATCCTATTTTGTCATCAATGGAATAAATTCAACCCTTTGAGTTGAAGTTTAGAGTTTCAGAAAATGGGATGATTATGATCCTATGTACAATGACTGGTTATGAGATCAACATTGTGCCTTGCTTTGAGACAGCATATGTATTACCATGCAAATATACAACGTTGTCACTTAGTAGCTGTGAAAATGAAGAGGCCCCATCACTCTTGGAGCATTCTAAAGGTAGCTTCACTCATGAAGAAATGGAGGTAAATATGGTAGATGATAGACATCTTGAGATGAGGAATCTTTTCTCCTTTCTAGATGACACTTTCTCAATGAGCATCTCACGGCTCAAAGAGAAAATGTAATATTCCAAAATGGAAATAGCAGCAATACAAGACATAATAATGTAAAATAAAACAACTATGAACATATCATAAGAGGGATTAATATGCAGCCATCATTTTATTCAGATATAAGTAAAAATATACAAAAATATCTTGAGGGTCAAGCCACTCAAGCAATAAGAACAAGCCTCTCATGATCATATCAATAAGCACATGAGTTGTTGCTATTGTATAGAATGTCGGAAAGCAGTGATATCATTGTCTATATCAGTGTAGCTCCTTCTATAAATATGCATTGATGGAATATGGCTGATAGATACAAAAGAAATGCCCAGAAAGGAAGATATGGGATCTAATACATGATTTCTAACCAACCTAGAAAAGATTGCTAGAAATACCAAAAGATATACAATGTGACAAATAATCCTAGGGTTGATATGTCACTGCAAACTGGAACTGAATATAATGAGTTTATGACATATCTGAAAAGATAATTTCCTCCTCCAATGGTATTTCTCAATAGAAGGCTGATCCCTCTATTCATAAATAGACCCTCCTGATGAGCTCAATGAACCCTCTCAGCAATTGCGACTAAAAATAACACAAATCTAGACTGAAAATACACTATGATGGATGGAATATAGTTGGCCTGATGCCAAAAATATATAAATATGCCTAGGATCCCTCCTTTCTGATCCTCCAATAGATAGGCTACCTCTACACTGAAAAACAACCCAGAATTGGCTCTATGTGATCCTCCTTAGCTGCACCCTGCAACACAACCCAGCTCTAAATAGAAACTGTGCTGTAGATAAAGGAGGTAGCTTGGAGAGAATTCCAGAATGAGGAAATTTAGCCCAATGAACCTCTCCCTCCTTGAGGATGAGGTACGAATTCCGGATCAGGAACATCCTTGTGCTAAACAACACATCAAACCCTGTTAAAAAGCTAAAGGATGTGAAGTCTAAACAGACCAATATCAAAATAATAATCTAAAACATGAATAAAAATGGCTTCCATCCCCTCCATATATAGTGTGTGAGCCTTCTCACATTGGGTCCCATCCATAAATTCCACTAAGCTCATGCAAGTTTTCCTCCACTAAAAGTACGTTGTCTCATCATAAATGCCACTCCTCCATGACAATGTTGTTGATTTGGTCAAATTTGACCTATTCAACATGTATCCCCTCCAATTCACACCTAAAGGTTCTTAATCCAGCTACTTATTCTTCCTCCTTTCACATTAGGAGTGTTACTTCTAAGGAGATTTATGGGCCTCCCTACCCACTTATTTACCTACCTAGTGATAAAACAAACTATAATATTTCATTTAGCTGAAGGCTAAATTTTTGGAATATTACAGTCCTCCCCTCCAAAATGTTGCGTGTCCTCAAGTAACTGCAAGGATATGGAAAAATTATCCCTCCCTCCTCTTGTAGCCTCCTCATTAAATAGTCCCCACCACTGCTCAAAATAATCTGCAAGAAATCTGCCCCCTAATGGTTCCTTCCAAGTATGCAAAACCAAATGGCTCACATCATGAGAACGTGGAAGGTGTAAGTGGAAAATTTCTTGCTATCCAATGACCTCCTCAAGGTAAGGGAGATTGTGAAAATTGGGGATATCCATCCCAATAAGAGACTCCCATACCCATGCTATCATCCACCTGAAATGAGCCATCCTAGGTAACTCATCAAAGAAATCCTCAACCCATGGTTCATGCAATGTATTGGGGTTGTATGGAGAGATTATATTTTTCCACCCATGTTGCTTCTCTCTCCATTTATGATATGTATGGGGTTGCTACTGATCTTGGGCTGAAATTTTATGGCCTCCAAGAATGTCCCAAGTTACCCCACTAATAAAAACATCCATGAAGTGCCTCTCCCAAGAACTCAAGTTCTCCAAATGGCTCCTAGCACATGAAGACAAGAGATGTAGTGTGTCAATCATGGCTTGCCCATTGTTTCTCCTAAAACATGCAACATATGAAGTATGGAGAATCATACTCCCAATGGGCACCTCCAATTCTTGTTCCATCCTCCCAACAAAGCTTCTCATAAGAGTAAGAAAATCATCAATATAGGGAAGCAAAAACAAATAAAAACAAGTTTCCATATGAAAACCCAGAGATGGATAATATTCCCACATGTGGAACCAGTGCAGTGCATCCCCTGCCTACCTCAAAAAAAATTATAACAAGTGTCTTTTCAGCCACTTGTTTTCTACCACAATCATCCTACAAGATGGGATCATAAAAGTAAAATCTGGTGCCAATGTTGCACACCGAGAATCATGTGACATCTCCCACAAACCACCAATAGAATGGCTAACATCAATTCTGCAAATGGCCTCAAGTACATCACAATACACTATACAAGAAGGAATGATCCTCCTTGGTACAATATGTTGCTCACAAAACATAAAGGAGTACAAATCATATTGCATAAATGTACATCCTCTACTATGTACTTTGGTCATTGAGCTGGAATGGCTCAACTAAAAGTTCTCCCTTACTCTGAATGATTAGGGAACTGGTTGTGAAAAAATCTCCATCATCATCCGGGCTATGCATCTCTCAATATGCTGATATACATCCTATTGGATGCCCTCCCAAGTGAACTCCCCCATGAAGGAATGATATGCATCAAATTGCATGGAAAGAAAGTCCACATGAGCTGCATGTAAGAGCTTCTCCTTGAGCTCATAAGCTCTATTCAAGAAGACTCTACCATAATAATAGATGACCCCATCATCCACCATGTATCTATCATCTCCCTCTAGGTCATCAAGAATCATGCAAGCAACAACATCCTTGGAGTACTCTACCAAAAGTTGAGACCTCCAATATGGATCAATCCTCCTAAGAGACGACACTAAAGATTTGAAATGTGAAGCTCCCCACATGTTGTTGTCTTTTCCTGTGACATCCCTCAAGCCCAAGTCATCCTCCAAAGTGCTACCATGCCCATCAAGCAACTTATCATACTCAAGTAGAAGTGGTGGCCTTTGGAATTTGGCCTCCCATTGGAAGCTACCATCCAAAAAGAACCTCCTGATATTGGCCAATGTAAGCATGAGTGGCCTCCACATACTCCAATACATGGAGGATTCCTTCCTCAAGGGAATTACCCTCTATTTATCCAAATCCATGGAGCATCTTCCTTGCACCATGGTGGTGCCATCCTCCATCACTGCAGCAACTTCTGTCAGTGCAGAATATGTAGTGAGAGTGGGTAATGCTGAAAATGGGAGAGTGTATCCCTCCTCCTTGATTCTATCCCAGACTCTCTGCGTTGTACTAGACCCCTCCAAGGTATTCACCCCTCTGGGATCTAAGAGTGGTGAACCAAATGGTAAGATGTCTCTCACCAACTCTATATTTGGTGGCCTCCCAGGTGGAATGCCCCCATGTAGTGAGACATCAATATCTAAAGCAAAATGTGTATATGAGTGGACTAATGTATCCCTCCTTTCACTGCACAATACAATCAACTTCTTCTGTGCAGAAACCTCCTGAAATAGATAACGGTGAATTATCATCATCCCTTGATGTTGATCCTTCTTTTCTTCTTCTCCTTCCATCTGCCAAGTCTCACAATCCACAAAAACTGATACATGCTGCTCCAGGATTGTGCTTTGGTCCCCACATGTTAGATCATTTGGAACTCCTTGCAAAGACAGAAGGGCTCCTCTAATGGAAGCAATGGCTCCCTTTCCACCTCCATGTGGTTATGGATATTCTCCTGATGGTACAACATTTTTAGCTCTTCTTTTCTTATCCTCTTCATCAATATTTGAGAATGCCTCATCATCAATGAGAGACCCTAGATCTTGGTCTTCCCTTAAAGGGGGAATCTCCATGTCTTCATCTATAGAATAGGGCTCTTCAAGAAGTGGGGATCTTGCCCTTGGCAAGGTATTATGCATGTTTTTATCCCCTTCAATAGAAATATGGAGTGGAGTTGGTAAAATAGATCCTTCCAACTCATGCAAAGGTTTTGAATTTTTGGGTTCAACAAAAGATGTTTCACAATGTTTAATATAAAATATTTTCACTATCTTCTTAGTGAAACCTGCATAAGTATTTACACTTCCATGATGAAATGAAGCAGAACTATAAAAAAACCAATCATGGGCCATACCTTCAAGATGCAGCGTTGTTACTCTAATGGCCTCCTTTTGTAAGGCTTGGTGTAGCTGAAAATAGGAATCTAGATCCTTCACCCAAGCCTTGGTTGTGCACTTTGATGATCCATCAAAGTTAGGCAGAAATATTCTACCTCTCTTGCTTATGTTATGGTTGTTGGATATTTTTTCTTCCTTGAGTTGGAAAAACCCTTGGAATTCCAAGTGCTCTTTGAATCTCCAATATTGAGACTCATAATCCTAAAGATAGTCACTCAAGGTCTCCTCCTTTGGTGCATCTTCTTCCTCCATTTGTCTCGCAGTGAATGTGGGAAAAAAACTATGCTATGGATCTACATGTGTGGTTGAATTCTCACACCCATCATGTGAATATTTAGGGCTTACTTCACTTTCAAACCCTCTTGGAAATTTTCTACACCTATCCCTTTCATCTCCTTGATATCTTTCATGATATTTTTCACAGTTTGAAAAAGAAGCTGGGAAATGTAATACACTCCTATCCGGGATTCCAACTCAAAAGTTCGTTGGAATAACGCTCTTTTGAGAAATATGTTCATAGAAATGAGTTTGAAGCTCATATATCCCTTAGATCAGCTCATCTAAGATCTAAATCCAAAATGAGAGCAAACAAATCAAACTAAGTGGTTAAACATATGTCCCACAAACTAGTCTAGCTAAAAATCACCCAAATAGAGGTTACAGCCTATATGCAAAAGATTACCGTAAATAATGCAATTTATCAATTTACAAGAATGAGAACAACATGGAGGTTCATCTTCACTATACATCAGAAAAATGGATTTACAATGCAACTTATACAAGGTATAATGCAAATAGAATGAATATACAAGACAAAAGCCTCAAAATGAGCTGCTACAATAAAAAGAAATGGAAGAATAAGCTTAACATCATTATTTTCATTGCTGAAGCATGCAGTAGATTAAAAATCATATATAGAGAAGATCTGTACATAAAATTATAGATCTATTTCAGATATGTGTACAAGATAGGCTCCTCTATACATTCCCCTTGGGGATCTCAAAAAATCATGAACAATGGTGAGTAGATCTGAGATCTAAGTCAAAGATCTATAGAAGTAGTCAGAAAATTCTGAACCATAACATATACAGTAGATCAGATCTAAAATAACATGGATTGGTTGGCCAATCCATGGATCACCACAGTGAAAGGAAGGATCCAATCACTAGAGATCTTCCTCCTCTAAAATGATGCCAAGACACCCTGCAACTCTGCTTTTGCAAATAATGCAGTCATGGAAGACAGAATGCTGTAGGTACGAGAAGAAGACTGTTGCCACTATATGGATCTAAGCTCGGTGTGATGCACTTTTCGGGAGGTTAAAAGACACACTCAGCGAGAAGAGGCACCAGTACGGGCTATATCTTTGCGGATATAGAGTTTCACTTCTTGCAGCTCACATGGACAATCCTAAGAAGAGGCTGTGCTATAGATGCAATATGTGGCTGATGTGGCTTGGAAAATTGCTGAATGTGAAGTGGACTAGACAAACAAGACTCCTCCAAGAGCTGCTCAAGGAAGGAGGTGGGAGTTCCTAAATAGGAAACCCCAACAAAGGATGTCTATGCAGACAATACCTTCAGAAAATAGTAACATCAACAACCTCTTCATGTTGTCATCCTGCTTATTTTATAGGGTAAAGCCTTGTCAAACCCTAAACCACCTCAATGAGTTAGCCCTTTTCACATGTGGAGCCTCCATCTAGAATTGTGTTGTGTATACATGAGGTTCATTGCACCTAGATTGCGGTGTTGATTTGGTCAAGGTTGACCCAGTCTTGTGATTTAAGCCCATTCACACCTGCAAGAGATTATTTACATGGCCCATATATGTCTTTGTTTACATAGGCATTGATTTATTCATGGTTTTTTTAGGAGTTTTACATGTCCTCCTTCATATTTTATTCATAAACATGAAATGCAAGATGAAATAAGGCAAAATAAGATATTCCCATTAGCTTGGGATAAATGGGAATATTACAGTCCTCCCCTCCAAAATTTTGCTTGTCCTCAAGCAACTGATAAGGTGAGTGCTGCAAGACTTCTCCTCCATTGGTGACATCATGAAAGATCAAGCTCCCCTCATAAGCTAGATGCTCACCAATCCAAACCCCAATGAATTGTTTCCCCAAATTCAATATGAGATGTGCAAAATCCATCCCATAAGGAAACAAGATCTCATTTGAAACACCCATGGGTTGCCTAATGTCCCCTCTAAAATATATGACATAAGATACATGGAGATTTTTCAGCTCATTAGGCACATGCATAATTCCCATCCTTCCTCCATAAATTCCCATAAAAAGTACAAGCATGTCATCAATGTATGGGAGTAAGATAATGTACAAACAAACAGCAAGGTGCACATATGGAGGTGGGTCATAGTCCCACATGTGGAACCAGTGTAATGCATCCCCTGCCTGCATTAGACCAAGATGTGGTAAGTGGTTTTCCCACCACTTACTTGTAGCCCATGCCATCTCATTGTAGCTGAATGTGTGAGATATATTTGGTGCCTTAGGAAAGCACCCATCATGAAACAAGATCTCCCTTTGTCCACCAAGGGAGTGGCCAAGTACAACAATTGTTGTGGCCCCATATTTTCCATGAGATTGACAAGATATAACACTCCTTCTTGGAGTCATGGCCTGCAAAAACATGGTGTAAGAATGCATGAAGTCAGAAGATAAAATACATGTATTAAGAGCATGCTCTCCACCAACAATTCTCCTCCTATCAATGGAGTGGGGCATATATCTACTCTCTCCCTCAAGGGAAGGAAGAGAGGGCTGATTTAATTCTCCCTTAGAGCCATATTGCTGCTCCACCTCCACATAATCCATGCATCTCTGATAATGCTGATATAGTTCTCTTTCAAAGCCCTCCCGGTAATAGCTACACCATATGGTATTATTGAGCTTCATTGAATAAGTGTGGCCAAGATGGAACCCTTCATAAGCCCTTTGTAGAAGCTCCCCCTTGAGCTTGGAGGATCTAGACAAGAAGATTCTACCATGATTACAGATGACTCCATCAAAGATTGAATAGATCTCCTCATGCAACCAGTCATCCAGAATCATGCAAGTATGGAGGCCCTTGGAATATTCCACCAGAAGTTGGGATTTCCAATAGGGATCTAATGTGCCCAACAATGGCAACGCTGATAATGTACCAAATTTAGGGGTTTCCATGTTGTTTCTCTTCTCCTTGACATCCTCTATGTCCAAGGTGTATTTTGGAAGGCCATGCCTCCCAGTCTTCTCCCTTTTGAAATTTCCCATGCCAAAGGTATGAGATGGAAGGTTGATATTCCTTCCTTGCTGCCCTCCCTGCTCATGCGCATGCTTCAGAGAGAAAGGAAACTCTTGGGAGTTAGTCTTCCATGGAAGGCTACCATCTGTCCAAGGCCTCTCTGTTTTGGCTAAAGCATGCATGTGAGACCACCATCTCTCTTCCAGCATGGAAGAGTGCTATTCAAACAATTTTTTCTTCTGATTCAAATCTTGCCTCCCATGCTTCATGATGGTGTCATTTCCTATTCTTGCAGCATATCTCCTTAATGCAATTGAGAGGTGAGGATAGATAGTGAAGTCAAAGGAAAAATTCTCTCCCTTTCTTTGTACCTCCCCCATACTCTCAGCGTTGTAGCATGATCTTCTAGTGCTCCCTCCTCCCTTGGATCTACTGAAGGAGCATCAATGTATGAAACATCTTTCATCAAATATGAATTAGGTGGTTTCCCAGATGGTACACCACAGGATAATGATGTCTCAAGGCTCATTCCCATGTGAAAAACAGGTGGGAACATATCATGATTTCTTCCTCTGTGCAAATCCATCTCTGATTGTTGTGTGGAAGTACCATGAAACTTGGATACCCCTCTTAATGGTGTAAGAATGCCTCTGATTGGAGCCCTTGCCCCATCTTCTGATAGTGGATCAGTTGTGTGACCCCTTCTTTGTTCTGTCTCATTGTCTTTTAGCAAAGACACATGGTGCTCATGTCCTCCATATGGAAGAATCCCTGGAATTCCTAGCAAAGGTGCAAGAATCCCTTTAATGGAATCCATTGCTTCATCTCCATCTCCAAATGAAAATAGATCTCCTCCTACTTACACAGCGTTGGAGGATCTTCTTTGCTTTCTTTCTCCCTTCTCCTCATCAATGGAGAATGCTCCATCATCAAGAGATCCTTTGTCTTGATCTCTTAGTGAGGAAGGAATCCTCAAATCTTCTCTTTGAGGAAAGAGATCTTGCTGAATTGGGGCCTTTGCTTTTGGTAAGAAGTGCAGCAAATCTTCAACCCCTTCCAAAATGTTTAGGACTGGAGTTGGCTCCATGGAATCATCCAACTTATGCAGAGATTCAGATTTCTTGGGCTTGATCTTCTCCCCCCCAAGAAGTCTCAAAATGTCTCTCATCAAATCTTGTCACTAATCTCCTAGTGAATCTTGCATAAGAAGAGATGTTCCTCCCTTTCAAGGAAGACGACTCAAACAGCCACCAAGCATAAGCCTTCCCTTGAAGATGCAACGCTGCTACTCTCAAGGCTTCTTCCTTTGATACTTAATGCAACTGAAATTATGTGTCAAGCTTCTTTACCCAAGACTTGGCTGAGTCTTTAGGTGATCCATCAAATGTAGGTAGAGAGAATCTACCCAAAGTGTGTTGCATGCACCCTTTCCTCCTACTGTAGTTGCAGGATCTTTCTTCTTTGAGTTGACAGAACTCTGGGAAACTGATATGCTCTTTGAATCTCTTTGATTGAGATTCATATTCTTGGATATATTCACCAAGAGATCCCTCCTTTGGTGTTTCTCCTCTTCCTCCTTCCTTTGACAAGAAAGCATGCATGCTACCATGTTGTGGAACATATTGTGTGGCTGAATGCTCACACACATCATATGAAGTAGTGGGGATTTCCTCATGTGCAAACCTCCTCAAGGGATCTACTGATCTTCCATTCCTCCCTCCCCTGATTTCTTGCTCCAACTCATGCAAAGCTTGAGAAAGAATGTTAGAGAACTCTACTCCTTCTATTCTTCCATACATAGGGGTTTCAATGGTGTAATCATTTTTCTTCTGTCTTCTTTCATGATGCCTCTTCTCTCTGTCTGTGAGAGGCTCTCCTCCCTCTGAAGACATATTGGCTCAAATAATGCGAAGGCTGTGCCAAGATTGATGCTTTGATACCACTGTAATATTCCAAATATGGAACAACACAGCAAGCCTGCTGAAATAACGCACTCCTGAGAAATCTATGCACAGAAATGAGTTTGCAGCCCCTGGATCCCTTAGATAAACTCATCTAAGATCTAAATCCAAAAGGAGAGAAAAAAAAATCAAACTAGGTGGGTTAAACAGATCTCCCACAAACTAGTCTAGCTGGAATTCACCCAAAGAGAGGGGCTACAGCTATATGCAAGAGACTGCTTCAAAAATAACGCAGTTTATCAATTTACAAGCATGAGACCAACATGGAGGTTAATCTTTCAGCTATACATCAGAAAAATGGATTTACAATGCAGCTTATACAGTGTATAACAGAAATAGAATGAATTTACAAGACAAAAGCCTCAAAATGAGCTGCTACAACAACAAGAAATGGCAGAATAAGCTTAACAGCGTTATTTTCATTACTGAAGCATGCAGTAGATTACAACTCAGATCTAGAGCAGATCTGTACATAAAATGATAGATATATTTCAGATTTGTGTACAAGATAGGCTCCTCTATACATTCCCCTTGGGGATCTGAGCAAATCATGAACAACGGTGAGTATATTTGCGATCTAAGTCACAGATCTGCAAAAGTATTCAGAAAATTATGAATCATAACATATACAGTAGATCAGATCTAAACTAACATGGATTGGTTGGCCAATCCACGGATCACCACAGTGAAAGGAAGGATCCAATCACCAGAGATCTTCCTCCTCTAAGCGATGCCAAGATACCACTTCAGCCTTTCTTTTGCAAGCCATGCCGGTCATGGAAGAGAATTGCGCTATGAGCCATTTTTGAGAATGCTTTGGTCTGCTACCAATGTATGGATCTGAAGCTCAAACTGTGGATGCACTCTTCCAGGAGGTTAAAAGACACACTCACTGAGAAGAGGCTCCAATACAAGCTAGATCTTTGCAGATCTAGAGTTCCACTTACTGCAGCTCACATGGACAACCCATTCTTAAGCAGAACTGCGCTGTAGATGCAAGATGTGGCTTGGCCAAATGCCGGATAGTGGACTAGACAAACAAGACTCCTCCAAGAGCTGCTCAAGGAAGGAGGTGGGAGTTCCTAAATAGGAAACCCCAACAAAGGATGTCTATGCAGACAATACCTTCAGAAAATAGTAACATCAACAACCTCTTCATGTTGTCATCCTGCTTATTTTATAGGGTAAAGCCTTGTCAAACCCTAAACCACCTCAAAACCTAAACCACCTCAATGAGTTAACCCCTTTCACATGTGGAGCCTCCATCTAGAACTGTGTTGTATATCCATGAGGATTGCGCTGATCGTGTTGTTGATTTGGCTCAAGGTTGACTCAATCTTGTGATTTAAATCCATTCACACCCGCAAGAGTTACTTACATAAATTTCGTATATATTCTCTATTCACATAGTTATTGATTTATTTATGGTTTTTATGAGTTTTACATGTCCTCCTTTTACAATTTATTCCTTAATCATGAAATGTAGAATAAAATAGCAGTAAAATAGAATATTCCCATTAGCTTCGCTAATTGGGAATAGTAATGTCGAAAGCCTCTTTTCCTTCATTTCTCCAAATAATGGAGTCATGCCTTTGTTTCTTCTATACAACTTATCCTTTCTATGAGAATCTTCTCCTCCTAATGGCATAATGTCTTGAATGCACAGGCTGAGCCAAGATTATGCTCTGATACCACTGTAATATTCCAAAATGGAAATAGCAGCAATACAAGACATAATAATGTAAAACATAGCAATTATGAACATATCATAAGAGGGATCAATATGCAGCCATCATTTTATTAATATATCAGACACAATATATAAAAATATCTTGAGGGTCAAGCCACTCAAGCAATAAGAACAAGCCTCCAATGATCATATCAATAAGCACATGAGTTGCTGCTATTGTATAGAATGCCAGAAAGTAGTGACAACATTGTATATATCAGTGTAGCTACTATTGTAATCATACATAAATTTAATATGGCTGATAGATACAAAATCAATGCCCATAAAAGAAGATATGGGCTCTAATACATGATTTCTAGCCAACCCAGAAAAGATTGCTAGAAATACGAAGAAAAATATACAATGTGAAAATAGCCCTAGGGTTGATATGTCACTAAAATCTGGAACTAAATAGAATAATGATATGACAGATATGAAATGATAATGTACTCCTCCAATGGTATTTCTCAATAGAAGGTTGATCCCTCCTTTCAGAAATAGACCCTCCTGATGAGCTTAATGAACCCTCCCAACAACTGCCACTAAAAATAACGTAGATATGGACTGAAAATGCATTGTGAGGGCTGGTAGATGGTTGGAATGATGCCAAAAATATATAAATATGTCCAGGATCCCTCCTTTCTGATCCTCCAATGGATAGGCTACCTCTCCACTGAAAAGCAAGCCCAGAATTGGCTATATGTGATCCTCCTTTGCTGCACCCTGCAACACAACCCAACTCTAAACGGAAACTGCACTGTAGCTAAAGGAGGTAGTTTGGCCAGAATTATGGAATGAGGAAATGTAGTCTAATGAACCTCTCCTTCCTTGAGGATGAGGTAGGGATTCCTGATCAGGAACACCCTTGTGTTAAACAGCACAACAAACCCCGCTAAATAGCTAAAGGATGCAAAGTCTAAATAGACCAATATCAGATAATAATCTAAAAAATGAATAACAATGGCTGTCATCCCATCCATATATATTGTGTGAGCCTTCTCACATTGGGTCCCATCCATAAATTCCACTAAGCTCATGCAAGTTTTCCTCCACTAAAACTACGATGTGTCATCATAAATGCCACTCCTCCATGACAACGTTGTTGATTTGGTCAAAGTTGAACTATTCAACATGTATTCCCTCCAATTCACACTCAAAGGTGCTTAATCCAGCTGCTTATTCTTCCTCCTTTCACATTAGGAGTGTTATTATTCCTTCTAAGGATATTTATGGGCCTCCCCTCCCATTTATTCACCTACCTAGTGACAAAATGATCCATAATATTCCATTTAGCTAAAAGATAAATTTTAGGAATATTACATTTTGGAGCAGTTCTTTAGTCGTCAATTTTGGACAAGTGGAAAAATCCAACAGGTCAAGGGACCTTACCATCAACTATTTATGACTTCAATAAATTGCAATGGAGACAGCTCATTAGCTAAAGCCTTCATTGAAGATAATGTCTTCTATTCCTGAAAAATAGGGTTTTGTTCCACATTTTTAGGAAGTTTTTTAATGTGTAAAGTAGTGATGAACTATGTCATAACCTTTTCGAGCATGTGAGGCTTATGTGTAATTGATATGTAACTGTTTCAAAGATAAGGTAGAATGATGTAATAAATAGGAGTTTGAGTCCTATTAGGAAAATTCATCTTTAGGGTGTAGCTGTCATTTTCTTGTTAAAAGACATGTTTTTATGTTATATGAGGTGTCATAGGAAGAATTCGATGAATCTAGCCAAGAGGCAGATCATCCCTATTGTAAGAATGTCTATTTAAAGGCAAAACATCAAAGTAGTAAAGGATTGGAGATTTTTTGTACCATAATGTTGTTTTATGTAATTTGACTTATATCAGGAATACAGAGGAATTCTTCTTGACAGACCTGAGATTCTCATGGAGTTTTTAATGTCTTTGCTATCTATATCTTTATGTTTACCAATTGTTGTAGATTTCATCTTTATTACTCAGAATTCATATGTTTATGCTCTGTATTCCTTTATTGATGAAATGACTGTGTTGCCCTATGTTATATGTGTGATTTGCCTTTGTTAAAGACTCTTCTCTTCCTCACTTCCATGTCACAAAACCTTGCCACTGAATCTACTGATTTGTTGACTCCATAAGCACAATGGTATAAATCTTGCATTATTTTCAACCTACATACACAAAAATCAAGTTACTTTTCAAATAGAGTTAGCCATCTATTACTATCATTATCTAATATCATAAACCCCTTTTGAGAGAGCCTTCTCAGACTGAAGAGGCTAAGCTTCAGTCAAAAGCCGGTTTGAAACAATTACATAGAATTGTCTAATCAGCAACCAATCAAGTAAAATTTTGTGATAACAC